>CACVKI010146280.1:0-26737 GCA_902732785.1 Trichogramma evanescens
TAACACGGCACTAGCACCCTCGCTTCGCTCGGGTGCTAACCGTGCCGTGCAATAATGGCCTGCTTAAGTCACACGTATCATAATATACTATTATAAAATTATGCCCATATTTTTATTTACAATTATCAATTTTTCTTGCAATTGTCGCGATAAAAAGTTTTAAGACCTTCGTGTATTGTCAATTTCCATTTTACTCCAAATTTCTGCTTGCATCTGTCACATGCAAAACTGTGTAAGCTTCATGAACTTGTTTTTGGTGGATCATCAAATGTGATTTTTGCCCAAATTTCTTCTCACACTTGTCGCACGAAAAATCTTTACGACCTTCGTGCACTGTCATTAGGTGTCTCATTAAATTGCTCTTATGCGAGAATATCTTTTCGCACTTGTCGCATGCGTAATTTTTGCAACCACCGTGTACTGCCATTTGGTGCCTAATCAAATTCCACTTGTGTCCAAATACAATCTCACAATTGTCACATGCATAATCTTTGCGACCCTCGTGAACTATCTTTTGGTGTTTGAGCAAAAACGATTTCAATCCAAATTTACATTCGCACTGGTCGCATGCATAATCTTTACGACCGTCGTCGTGTACTATATTTTGGTGGTAGAGCAAACTCGGTTTTTGTGTAAATTTCTTTTCACACTTGTCACACGCGAAATCTTTGCGACCTTCATGTACTAATCTTTGGTGCTTTAACAAATCCGATTTTTGTCCAAATTTCTTATCGCAATTTTCACACGCAAAATCTTTACGACCATCATGGACTGTATTTTGGTGGTAGAGCAAACCCGGTTTTTGTGAAAATTTCTTTTCACACTTGTCACATGCGAAATCTTTATGACCTTCGTGGACTGATTTTTGGTGGTAGAGCAAACTCGGTTTTTGTGTAAATTTCTGTTCACACTTGGCACATGCAAAATCTTTTCGACCTTCATGTACAGCCTTTTGGTGTTTATTAAAATTGCTTCGATCCCCAAATTTCTTTTCACACTTATCGCATGCGTAATCTTTGCGACCATCATGGACTACTCTGGCGTGCAGGAACAAATAAGATTTTTTTCCAAATTTCTTCTGACACTTGTCACACGCGTAATCTTTCTTACCTTCGTGTATTTCTTTTTGATGCTTCAATAAATTCGATTTCGATCCAAATATGTTTTTGCACTTGCCGCATGCGTAATCTTTACGACCTTCGTGGACTGTCCTTTGATGTTCGAGTAAATTCCGCCTATAACCAAATTTTTTCTCGCATTTTTCGCATGCATAATCTTTCTGACCTTCGTGTACTATCTTTTGGTGAGAGAGCAAAGACTGTCTATGTCCAAATTTTTTCTCACATTTGTCGCATACGTAGTCTTTGTGACCGTCGTGAACTGTTTTTTGGTGAAAGAGCAAAGTCCCGTTTCGTCTAAATTTTTTTTCGCACCACTCGCATGCGAAATCTTGCCGACCCTCATGGATTGTCTTTTGGTGCCTGATATAATCCGCCTTTTTTCCAAATTTTTTCATGCATTTATCGCACGCGTAATCTTTTTGACCTTCATGTACCGCCTTTTGATGCTTTAATAAATTCCATTTTTGTCCAAATTTCTTTTCGCAACTGTCACATGCGTAATTCGAGCAATCTCCGTGAACTGTCCTCGTGTGCACGAGCAAATGGGATTTTTTTCCAAATTTTTTTTCGCACTTGTTGCATGCAACGTCTTTGCGACCCTCGTGTACTGTTTTTATGTGCAAGAGCAAATTATGTTTAGTATCAAATCTCTTCGCGCACATTTCACATAAGTAGTTCTTGAGTACTTCGTGAAATATTTTTTTATGCTTGAGTAAATTTGATTTATTTTCAAATTTCCTTTCGCACTTGATGCATGTGAAATCTTTGCGATCCTTGTGTACTAATTTTTGATGCGCAAACAAACTTGATTTTTTCACAAATTTTTTCTCACTCTTGTTACATGAAAAATTTTCGCGGCTTTTGTGTTCTGATACTTGGTGTCTACTCAAATGACTTCGAAAATCAAATGTCTTTTCACACTTGTCGCATGCGTAATTTTTTCGTTCATTGTGAATCTTGTCTTGATGTGTTATCATGCTCGATTCTAGCGTAAATGCCTCCTGACAAGTATCATCTACGTTTTGTTTGTCGTCCGAAACTACAATGTCTTGTTCACTTAAATTATTTTCCAAGACAACTTCTTCGGATTTCTTCTCATTTTTATTCATTTTGATGCCTAAATTAAACGATGGATCAGTCTATTTATTATCACGGAAATTGAATAACTTCAATTGATCTTTTGGTATTTTGGCTTGTTTCGTCAGAAATGACAACATTCAAACTAATTTGTTTTTACTATATAAGATAACCAGTGTGTCGAGGTACTATTTCAGAATCAATTATGAGCATATTGTTTACTATTAAGTTATCGATTTATTTGTTTATACTTGAACAACATTTGAAATAATTTTGAATTTCTATTTGGCGACTATTCCGTCGATGAATTTTTCTGTCTCCTTAAACCAATTACTAAAAAAAACACCCGACAGACAACAAGTTCAAATACAAACAAAAAAACATCGAGTAAATAGATCCTGATATATGTGTATGATAAAATATTGTAAAATTCATTCGAAAATTGTCCGCCCCCACGCCATAACATGATTGGCGTGCTCCATAAACCGCCACTGCTCGAAATAAGTAGCTCATCCTTTCTCGCATCCCACCTTTGTAGCGTATCATCGGCGGCTAATCCAGCGGACCCCCCTCTTTTTTGTATACAATAATAATAATTCTTCGTCACCCTTAGGCGCAGTCACACGCGCGTTCGTATAATAAACCAATATAGATATAAATCGCAGGCATGAAGCAGTACAGGAATCGATGAGATACGCGAACGTAGAGCCCAGGCGCACGTGTGCAGCTGCCATTTATATGTGTGTATGTACGGATCATCATCATCTCGTCGCGTGCTGCACCGTATCGTACATATTGCATGTGTTTGTCTTTTGGCCTTAAATTTTCATGGTGCACGGTATACTACTGCGTTTGTTATAGGAGCTTCCTAGGCTGAAAGTGTGCTTGGGTGGGGTACGCGGCACATATTAATGGTAACCGAGATAAAGAAAGAGCTTTAATATATTATATCCGACGACTCGGAGCTTCTTTATCAGTGCACTTCGTTTTTCTTTCTCTCTCTCTTAATTTTTCTCGACGCGCTCTCCTCTCATCTCTCTGTGTCTCTCTCTTATCCTGAGCGTTACTCGGCCCCGACGTGCTGCACTGCACACAACGAGCAGATGTATATCGCTTCGCAACTGCTACTGCTTCTGCTACTGCTGCACAAGTATATAGCGGAGCGTCGGGAGCAGCAGTTGATACATCGCGCGCGTATACAGAGCGAGTGAGAGAGAGAAAATCAGACGAGGAGCTATTGTGCCACGCGCCACACGTACGACGTATAATATAGCGTATATACGGTGCCATTATCGATTTCGCGCGCGCGCTCTTGGTGATATTCTCTCTCTTCTCTCTCCTGGCTCACTGGCTGCGCGCCTGCACCTTAATCGCGATTATATATACGTATATAGCTCTCGAAAGGGCGAGAATCGTTTGCCACACTGCGTACACACACATACACGTTCATAGCATAGATACATGTGTGTAATGCGGTGCTGGCGTGCGCACACACATACACTAATATAGGTGTACATCCCTACGCGCGTGATAAGCTGCGGCTGTGTTTCTTCCACGCGCCACACTCGCCCTGCAGCCCCCGTCCGCGCGCGTGCAGATATCGCGAGAGGCCGCTGCTACTGTGCCTCACGAGCTTTTCTCTCTTCTTCTTTCTTTCTCTCTTTCTTTCATTCTAACTTCTCTTTTTTTTCGTTATACTGCGCTGCCGTGCAGCAAGCGCGGCGCAACAACCCCCCTTGTATATATAGGTGCGTGCACGAGCCGCAAGGGGTGACTGTTACTGCGCGCGCTCCGTCGTGGCACACGACTCTCTTATGCGTCGCGTATACATATACCGCGTGATATACAGAGAGACAGAGAGAAGGTGAGAGCCAACTCTCGAGTCCTCGCGCTTCGTTCGACGTAAAGACAGACTCTCTCTCTCTCTATGGTATAAGAGCGAGAGCTGCTGCTACTACGATGTGCAACAGTGGCTGGATTTTTTATGCGACGCGAAGCAAGCTGCTGCGCCCTCCAGCTCTCCGCGTCGAGCGACGACGACGACGACGACGATACACAGCAGCAGCAGCAGCAACACGCCACGTCGCAGCTGCACGAGTCGTCGCAAACGCCCGCTATATACACGAGCTTTGGCGCGCCAAACAACCTGTGCTGCTGCAAGCTGCGCGCAATATTTTTCGATTCTCTCTCGTTCCCGTTTTTTTTCTTCTCTCTCTTTTTTATACGATCGTTTTATCTGCGATACACTGGCGCGTAGTTGCATTCTTCGTTTCACGCGCACGTTGTATCGCACGTACAGCAGTGTGGAATTGTATCGCATGAAATAGATTGATGAGCTTTTTTTCAGCTCGGCTGCCTTGAAAAATACTTTTCGCACGGAATAGAAATGTATAATCTTATATACTATATATGTAGCGAAAGAAAGAAAGATTGCGAAAAATGTATTACATTATGCATTCTATACCGTATAAATGTGCAACGTTTTACGTACATATTATATTATATACATGTATAATACACATTGAGAGAAAAGTGAAGTAAACTACGTCATTGAGACGCTCTCGAGCCCTGGCTAGGTAGGTGCGCGAACATACGTTTATTATTATATTATACGTATACACGCCATACAGTAGCAGCCCTCTGTGCGCTCGTCAAAAAGCTCAGCTTGTTGCAAACGCGCGCGCGAGAGAGAGAGCTTTATTATGTGTATATGATTTAGAAATTATATACGCGCTCGCGTATAAGTAAAAGTCAGCTACGTACATTACACGCCTACAGCAGTGTACGCAAGCTCAAGCGACAATGTTACATTATATTTAATAAACGAGAGGACGTAAAAGCGTGAAGAAGAGAGAGAGGGTGTGTGTGTGTTTGAAAAAAAGCCGTGCGAACGCGCGCGAGTGTATACTTTTTTTAGAGAGAAAAATTACAAGAAAGCTGGATCAGGCGAGCTTGCAGCTAGTATATGCGTATATGTACGGGAGAAGGTAACACGCACGGGCATGCACTTGGCGAAAAAAAAAGAAAAACGTTGAAACGAACACTGTACGACGCTCGAAGCTCGACCTCACGGTATATTCCTATCCACGTAGGTGTATATGTGTGTGAGTGTGTGTGCTGAATTAAAAACGCCGTCGTCGTCGTCACAGCTTCGCAAGCTCGCTACACTATATAAGGGGGTTGGGTTATATACTCTCTCTCTCTCTCTCTTGGCTCTCTGCACGTGCACGTGTGTGCATGTATGTGTTTTTGAGCGCCACGTAGTAAGCGTCATGAAATAATTACGCGCGCGTATACATAGACGTATCTTCTCGCTCGGGCGCTGTAGGCTTGCAGCTACAGCCTCTTTCTTTCTCTCTCTTTCTCTCTCTCACTTTTTCGCGTATCCGCGCACACACAAATGCCCGCGCGTACGTATAGCAGAGAAATAGTCGCACGTACTATATATGCATGGCACGACACAACAGACTGCACAAACGAAAAAGAGAGAGACAGAGGCAGAAAACGAAGAAGTTGAAGAAGAAAAAACGTCGGAAGGTGACTGAGTCTGCAGCAGTGTATAGACAGACACGCGGTGGGCCATGGGATGCAAATGTCGCGCGCCGCGCACATTATACACACACGCGCGTAAGCCGAGTCGCTGCTGCTGCATCGTCGAAAGTCGCGCCGCGCGTACGTGCCTCGTACGTGCATACATACACGCGCTGCACTTGTTTTTCCTCTCTCTCGAGACTCGCTGCAGCGAGCCAACTTATCCTATACTCGTATCGTATAACAGCTGCTTGCGTGTACCATACGTATACGACCCTGTGCGCATAATCATCGACGGGGTTTATCGCGAGGGGATGATCAATGAAAAAAAAATGCATACCATGCGCCAAGCCTTACATATACGCAACGAGCTTTCTACGTTCAATCATATTGTCACATGCGTCGCGTCGTGTAATTGTCGTGCGCACGCAGTTTGGCGAACGTCACGTGCATACACGCAGCATTATACCTCCATCAACGACTACGATATTTACAATATAACCCACGAACGATCCGATTGGACGACAGCGATCAGATATATATATCGGACGAGAGAATAGAGAAATAAACAAAACGTTTTCACTCGGGGACTCGAAGCCGGGTCCCTGTATCAGGACACTCGAAACGATCGACGAATAATTACGCGTTAATAACGGAGCCATGTTCCCGAGATTTTTATCGCGAAAAATATGCCAACTAATAGACTCTCCTGTTGATTGTGTGCGCATAACGGCGACACGCATTTTTACAGCGACCTCATACGTACAAGCACACCGTTGCATTTGAACAACTTCCTATATCATATGCTCGAGTACCATTCTAATATTGTGCGCTTCGAAGACTCGAGTGCGTCGCTAGCTGCGCGCGCGCGCGTCTTGTTTCTTTATTAACATACTTAATAATGGCAGCAGCAGCAGCAGTAAGGGTTGCGCGGAAAAAAATGAAAAGGTGCGAATTACGTCATCGCTGCTGATGCACTTCATATATATTTACATAAGATACAAGCATGTGCACACATGCAAAAATCTGCGTACGCACGTGCGTACATAATTTAAACACGTATACGCCGCGATGCTTCGTAATGCAGCAGCAGCTCGTCATTGAGAGTTTTTCAAGCGTGCATATTCGTATATATACGTGTATGACATAACTGCTAAAATACTATGTATACTAGTTCATCTCTCTTCCTCTCTCGTATAACTTGCACTTTTGCATCGTAACGGCTAATTTAAAATTATTTAATTTCTCGCGTCAATGAAAGTATCGTTACGCAATTATTTTTGAATTACGACAATTGCTAATCGATTTCAAGCGTTATCTGTACTATCATCATTTTTTTTCAAAACATTTTTATTACGCTCGAAGCATAGTCGTATGACTAACGCATTAAAAACGAGAGAAGCGACGAAAGAATCGCCTCGGGACGAGAGAAAAATCATCGAGTTGGTGTACACGTTAATCAAGAATAATGCGTTCTATAAGGCATAGACATGCGGGTTCGTGTAAGCTACAGCACATATCAACGAATCGCTGTATCCTACATTACAATCGTCACTATACACCAGCTGAAAAGAGATAATGGCTCGGTGCGCGTAAATCACTCGACCGAATCCGCAAAAATGGGGGCTGCTGCGAAGCGATCGTATCATCTAGTATATAGATACCTAAAATGAAATTGCTGGTATATATGATTATGGAAAAAAAAATTCAATAACAACCCTCGCGTCCACTAAATTCATTCGTAAACATCATTACATCGCCACCACGAAACGAAATTCTGCCCGACTATAATTGACCCATGTGTCTTTTGTTTTTCCAGAGCATGTCATATGAGAGAAAGGACGCCGCAGTGAGATCAGCAGCAGCAGTAGTTGTCGGTAGATCGAGTAGTGAGGATTGCCTTAGACTGTGATCCGCTGCCAAGCTGCATCATGGTCGTCGACTGGCTCTGTCCGGGCCTGAGGCCCTCGGCGAATCGTCGACCACGGCTGCTCCACTGCAAGGTCATACTGCTCGATGAGCACGAGCTGCTACAGGACATTTTGGTGAGTAGCTAAAAGGCATTGTATTATATTCTGTTCTTTTTTTGGTTGGTAGCTTCGGTCGTTTGTAAAACACTAATTGAGAGGGACGATTTTGCAACGATTGCGAGCGATCCAGCACAAAGAATCGTTCGTGCGCCTACTCGTTTGTGAAATTGCGAAGCTCTGAATTTATATATCAAAGATGCCAACGTCGACACAAAGCCGTGTCATGCACCTCTATATACGTTTGACCATTAAGTATTTTTCTCTCTGTGTGCCTCTCTCTCCATCTTTTTCTTTCGTGATCGAATTTTTTACTCCATAAAACGAGTGATAATTTAAACTTTGATATCTATAATAATACGATCCAAGCAGCCGTGTCACGGTGGCAGTTATAGCGATCCTTATCGTCGTCGTCGAGCTGCTAAAAAATTCAGGAAGTATATAACTTTTACGAGAAATTTACTCGTCGCTTATATAGCGGCAGCAGATCGGTAGCCGCGTCTCGTCTAGCGTCGTCGTCATGCACATTTACGCCCTGTTAGTATATGTGTGTGTGTATACTTGTTGAACGAAGCTCCGAGTTCTCTCTCTCTCTGTCTCTCTCTTTTGCCGAGGAGAAAATAGAGTGAGCGAGAGAGAGAGAGGCCGAAGAGAGATATCCGCTTTTCGGAGGGGGAGAGAGCAGTAGTATAGGCGAGCGCTTGATCAAAGGACATTTATGCTAAAAGAGAATCTTCTTCCGTTAATTCGCTAGGCTGCGCGCGTTCCGCCGTTGCGCTTAGCTATAAATATATAGGCGCGGCGTGGCCGGGCGGCTGCAGTGCCACGCGCGGCGCATCAGCACTTCTTCTTCGCCTATATACCGACTACGAGCTGCCTGCAAAAAAGACTTTGAATGCACGCGCGGCTGTACATATTATATATAAGAAAAACGAGCTTTTGGCTCTTAATTGTTCGTTGATTCTCGTTTAGTTTCACACACAGACGGTGGTGCAGGCTCGGGCTGGTCTCGCTTTTTTTCCCCAGCTTCTATTTGTTGCCGATCCGCGCGCGCGCGAGCTTACACGCGCAGCTCTATACGATCCGTGTGGCAATTGTACTTTTTTTCATGCGGGCTCGGAAAGAGAAATACGACGACGCGAACTTGCGGCGTTGACTTGCTCTCAATTAAGACTCGTATACAGGGAGCCGTACACGGTACTTACTATTATTTTTTTTTCGTGTTTTTATCGCTTCGAAACCATTAGCTCGAATTAGCGGGCTCAAACGAAATGGAGCGGGACGAATCTCTTGTATACGAATTTCTCACACACAAAGTTGCGATTCTTTTGAGAGTGGCACGAAAAAAAATGTTGTTTTTGTATACATGTTTTTATTAGAATTCTCCGTTGTATTCTAGGTTCACGTTATTTGATTATAATCAATATTACACATTATGAATTAATTTTTTTCGTATCTAACATTATAAGATGAAACAAATAAAGCAGCTTAGCATACGCTGGTATCGATAGCTTGGCAAAGCTATAATACGCGCGCGCGAGATCGCATTTATATAATTCACACAGGAATTACTGCGCCTCAAAGACGGCTATTACAACGATCGAACTCGATATCGACTCCGAGGAATGTGTACAACGGCAGCTCTTGATATGATTGCACAATCGACCGATATCGATATCTAAAACGTCTTGTAAATTATTCCATAAGCGTGTCGCTGGTATTGTGTACAGTCGAGCGATAAACGCGTACGCTTACCGGCGTATTAAAATTATAAAATCATATAATATAATTGTGCAAAATAGTGCAAAATACAAATATAGGTAGGCGATGTCTCTACGTGAAGTGCGTCAACGCCTTTTGGACCTCCCGCAGATCAAAGATCATCACGTTTTCAGGAATGTAAGGCTTGACACAGGGCTCGTCGCCGACGAGCCGCAGATACTCGCTATAGATCCCGTCTTCCTTCTGCATATCCTTTTTGCTGATGGTCCGCCTGGCCTCGTGGCACAGCAGCCCGACCAGCATCTTCATCTTTCGGGCGAATCCCGCGACCTCCGGTTTTTTCAGCAGGATCATGAACTCGTCGTGCAGCTTGCAGTGGTACATTAGGTCCTGGATTTCGAACGGTAGTTTATTCTCCTTGTTAAAGTTGCCCAGCCAGATCACGGGCGTGTTTATTATGGCCAGGTAGATCGAGCTCAGCTTCGTTTGGTGCCATTCTTTCAGAATCTGTTTTACCTCAGGCGCTTCGCGCTCGAGGCACATGCCCTGTTCGGACCAATACTGCAACAGCAGGCCCTGGATCAGGATCTCGTCCGTGTGTGGCGAACAGCACGAGTAGACGAATTGGCCGAAATCCAGCGTCCTCGGTCCGAAGCGCAGCCGACTGCAATCCGAAAGCAGGGCGCTCCATTGCACCTCCTCTTGCACGGTCCGACCGTCCGCGTCGCGCTTTCTATTCTCACCCAGCGGCCTCAGATACACGGTGCCAGGTATGGTCGTGCCGTGGCTCACCACTGATCCGAGCTCGTGCTCGACTCTGTCCCACTTGTAAACGTCGACGAAGGCCTTGACGATGGCGTAGCGCACGATCTCGACGTCCTCCCGGGACAGGCCCTGCCATTCGGCGACGCGCTCGCATATGTGAACGACGTACCTCAGTCGATTGCTGCTGACAGTGTACTCGCAGAATACCTCTTCGTTGAAGGCCCTCCCGTATTTTTCCAGATACGTTTTTGGAGACACCTTGACGTGGCTGCCCATGAGGCTGGCCGAGTGCAGGCGAGCCAGCGCCTCGACGACGGCCTGCAAATCGGCCAAGTCTAACCAGCAGTGGCTATTGGTGGTGAAGTAGGGCTGTGTCTGCTCGAGATCGATCAACAGAATCTTACCCATGGTCGGGTAAGTCGTGAGCACGACATCGTCGACGAGCAAGCGGCCACTGTGCCGACGCAGCTCGGGCAACAATTTCACGTAGAACTCGCATTCGGGAGAGATGAAGGAAGGCTTCGTATCCATTATCTTGTAGCCAAAGCGGCATTTCTCTTCGGGCTCGCGTCCGTCGCCGGCGGTGTTTCGGAGACGACGACGACGATAGACGATGTCGAATATGCCACGCAGATGGTCTGGATGCTTGGGCGAAATGTAAGCGTTGATTATTTCGCGCGGCTCCGAGACTTTCAGCTTGACGTTGAGGATCTCTTTGAGCTCCTCCTCTTTTAGACGTCTTTTAATAAATTTTTTCATACCTTTTTTTGGTAATGCGAAAAGACGCGAGAGACAGCGACGACAACGGAATAGGACTAATAATGTAGCCGAATCGTGTATGTATACAAACTCGTGAACGATCGTGTTTACGTGCGACTATGATTGTTTTTCTAATGATATTTTGAGAAATTGGCCCGCAGCGCCTGTCCGCGTACACAAACCGACTTTTTCTTGTTGAATATTTGTTCAATTAACTATGGATTTTTATTTGATAAATATCATACACTTTGTAGAAAAATAAAACAATTTTCGCGAAAGCGAGATGGTTCCATTGTGAATCAGTGAAAATTCAAATTTTAACTAGAACAAAATTTGAATTTATTCATCATTTATTTAGTCTTCATTTGAGAATATCAAAGTTGTATTTTTTGCTGAATTTTCACATTTCATTTATTATTCAATAAAATTTAAATAAATTTAAATTATCATTGATTATCACCTGGATTTAACTTGCAAGTATGTACTAAATTTTTGATGCTCAAAGACCTGATTGAACTTGATAAGTTTTAATTTGTATGTTTGTCTCTGCAGTAGCAAACTCGTATAAGCTGTTTCAATGCTGATTTGTGTTTATATCAATTATACAAAAAAATGAATGAGAATTCAATCATAACTAAAGCCGGCATTCACCGCTATATGGCGAGTATCTTTACTAGTAAATCTGCAAGTGGTAAATTAAAAATATGTATGTAAGTACATTCTTCTGCTGTTCATATATATATTTTCTGATGGCGCTTTGTTAAAAGCAGCATAGCCAACCAAGTCGATTTCGCTCTCTATGGTGATCTTAACAAATGTTTAGTTCCGTCAGAATTCATATTTTTCGTTGAAAATATTTGAGATCGGAGGGATTATTGATGAAGATGTTCGTACATTTCATTCTAATCAAATTTGTTACTCTCTTAATTGAGGCTTAATGAGTTGTTTTTAAGGTGTATAATATAAAATCAATAATTCTTGTAGAGGAAACGGGAGACCCGGAGATTGTGTTCATTCAATCACACAACATTGCAATTATCTAGTAACATAAATTTTCATTAAAACCAATCAATAGCACAATACGGCTCGAGAAGAGAGACCGGCATCAAGTCCACGATCGATGCAACAATCTTAGCCCAGATTAGGTTGGCATTTTTTAAAAATTAGCCACGACCATGAACTCGGAAGTATGTCTCACTTGAGGCCTCTAGAAAAAGGCAGTAGATGGCCCGAAAAATTCTAATAAAATTTTGAAACGTGTCTTACATAAAAAAAACGAGTTTCTTCAAAACTAAAGAAAAAACAATTTTCTGCCCATTCTAGAATTCACAGAGAATCGATCGTATACATCCGCGCGTATATATTTACATGCGTACGCGATCGGGCGTTTTAAAGCTCTCTCTCGTCATTATAATAGCCTCGAGGACGACGATGATCTCTCCCTTTGGCGGGGCAATAATGTAGCGCTGCCGCTGCGCGCAGGATATGATCGAGCCGCCGCGGGTGTGGGAGGATCGGCGGGGCAAGAGGGAGAGACGCACTATATTATTCGCTCGCAGCTCTCTCATACACGTATATAGAGAGATCAGCTATTTGAGTATTATAATACCTATATATATATCCTAAGCTCTTCAGGGCTATATATATTCTCCACGTGCAGCACCTCTGTGTCTCTGTGCTGCGCGCAAGCGAGCATCGGTGCTCGGCTATGCATTAGCCTCGAGCGTGTGCGCTGCATCGCGCGCCTCCTCTCTCTCACTCTCTCATTGTTCGCTCCCTGTGAATATATTATGCACTGTGCGGTGTGCGTGTGTGCATGTTGTACGTGCAGCTCGTCTGCTCAAGTGCATATGACCTTGGACTCTCGAAGAGAGCAGCACGATGAGTTGCGCAGCTCGGAGCTTCGTAATGATATATATTCGCGGGTGCGCAGCGTTGCAGCTTCCTTGAAATGAGCTGTTCCTGCTGCCGCTGATCCTGTATGTGTGTTCAGGTACGTCATCGTCTTGTAAATGCAAAATCTGCATGCGGTATACACCAATTATATATACCCTCGGCTCAATTTTTCAATGTTATATATAGGTAGCGTCGATGTATATACGAGCTACTGAGCAAATTACACCGGTTGAACGATCGATACATACGATTACTACTATATATGTGTGTACGCAGCAATGAGAGAGAGAGAGACGGGCGCGCACACTCGCATACGCGCTTATTGTTTTGCTCCTGCCCTATTAGACCGTACGCAGGCTAATTTCTTCCTGTTCCGTAGCGAGCGCGCGCGGAAAGGGGGACTACTACTACCACTACTCTGCGCCGCTTGATTTCTTTCTCTCTCTCTCTTTCCTTCTTCTCTCGATCGAAAGAGATTTATTGTTGCTTATGCATATATCTATATGGCATAACTCGAAGTTTTGCATATAAGCAGCCTCGCTCGCGCTCGCGCAAGCATATATGTACCGGATTTTACCTCCTCCTCCTCCTGCCGCTCGTGACTTCGAACTCCTTTTTTATACTTTTCTCTGCCGTCGGTCTATAATAATGGCACATTGCATTTGCGTTAGAGGGGGGTCGCGATCTCGGGGAGTCGTCGAGAGTGATTGATTGCTCGCGATGACGACGAATGAGCGAGCCCGCAGTGCGACGCCTCGCGATATGTATATAATAACCGATTGCCGCGACGCAGTTTATGTTTACGTTAGTGCATTTACTCTCGTCGATACACACATATATATGTACGTACTTACGCGGGGTAAGTCTGCTTCTCTCTCTCTTTTTTTCAATCGAAACTCGTTCATGTGTACACACGTACACGTGTGTATGTATGTAGCCGCAGACGCACGCATTAGGCTAATTATTAGTCTGATCTCACGCACGACTGCGCGTACATACCCCGTGTATATCGATGTATATCGCATGTTCCAATGCAGTCGCCGCATACATGTGTGTGGCAGTATCGCACGAGATATCGTCGATACATAAATTCGTAACTTTCCTCATTCGATGGAGCTTGCGAGGCGCCTACTGTAATATAATGAGGCGGTGGCTAGATACGGTTGTAATAAAGAGATAAACGAACTTTTTTTCAACATACATAGCTGTTTCCGATGACACACCCCACGCGATTGGAACTGCACCTACTTTTTATGTATAGATAATGTGTCGCGGGTGAGACGCGCCACGGCTCGTCGACGAGCGTACCATTATGTAGGAATGCGACTGCACGCACGTTTCATTTGCACTGCCTGACAAAATATAAAGTAAAAAATATGTATGTTTATATAGAGACAAAGTATTCAAAACGAGAGAGTATTAATGAAAGGTAAAGAACGTGGAGTCTTCTCATTGTGTGAAGTAGTGTTCTAATCCAAAAAAATATTCTTATATTTATAATAGGTTTTACATTAAACTTGCTATAAATTTTACAATGCTACGTAGCAAATGTCATTTCACTCTGGTACAATTTTTTCATAATTATGTAATACAAATTACAATTTTTTATAATATTACTCTTTGTCACAGAGAGATTTTGGAAGTACTTAATTTTAGAAGGTCTAGAAATTTTCCAAAGAATCGTCGCCAAGTTTGAATTATAAACTGATTTAAATATTTTAAGCAAAATGTATAAACAGATAAATCAGTACTTTAATTGTAAACAATATAACCATAAACCACTTTGGCACGATCCTTCAACGAACTAATCATATTATATAGTAAAAACAAATAAGTTTGTGTGTTGTCATTTCTGATGAAACAAGCCATAATACCGAAAGATCAATTTTACTCATTCAATTAATCGTTTAATTTAGAGACATCAAAATGGATGAAAGTGAGAAGAAATCCGAAGAAGTTGTCATGGAAAATAATTTAAGTGAACAAGACATCGTAGTTTCGGACGACCAACAAAACGTAGATGATATTTGTCAGGAGGCATTTACGCTAGAATCGAGCATGATAACACATCAAGACAAGATTCACAATGAACGAAAAAATTACGCATGCGACAAATGCGAAAAGACATTTGATTTTCGAAGTCATTTGAGTAGACACCAAGTATCAGAACACAAAAGCCGCGAAAATTTTTCATGTAACAAGAGTGAGAAAAAATTTGTGAAAAAATCAAGTTTGTTTGCGCATCAAAAATTAGTACACAAAGATCGCAAAGATTTCTCTTGCAACAAGTGCGAGAGGAAATTTGAAAATAAATCAACTTTACTTAAGCACAAAAAAATATTCCACGAAGTATTCAAGAATTACTTGTGTGAAATCTGTGCGAAGAGATTTGATGCTAAACATAGTTTGCTCTTGCACATAAAGACGGTACACGACGGCCGTAAAGATTTAACCTGTCATAAGCGTGGGAAGAAATTTGGACAAAAATCGTACTTACTCAAACACCAAAAAACAGTCCACGAAGGTTGCAATTATTACAGATGTGACAAATGCGAGAAGAAGTTTGGACATAAACGGAGTTTGCTGTTCCACATAAGAACAATCCACGAGGGTCGCAAAGATTACGCATGTGACAAATGCGAGAAGAAATTTGGACATAAACACTCTTTGTTCTCCCACCAAAGGACAGTCCACGAAGGTTGTAAAGATTTCGCATGTGACAAGTGTGAAAAGAAATTTACACAAAAACCGAGTTTGCTCTACCATCAAAATATAGTACACGACGGTCGTAAAGATTATGCATGCGACCAGTGCGATAGTAAATTTGGATTGAAATCGACTTTGCTATTACACCAAAAGACAGTCCATGAAGGTCGAAAAGATTATGCATGTGACAAATGCGAGAAAAAATTTATACAAAAAATGAATTTGCAAATCCACCAAAGAGCAGTCCACGAAGATCAGAAAAAGTTTATATGCAACGATTGCAAGAAGAATTTTGGACGAAAACCGGAATTGCTCAGACACCAAAGCATAGTCCATGAGGGTCGTAAAGATTTCGGATGTAACAAATGTGAAAAGAAATTTGGAAAAAAATCTCATTTGTTTCTGCACACCAGAACAGTCCATGAGGGTCGCAAAGATTACGCATGCGACAAGTGTGAGAAGAAATTTACACAGAAACACAATTTGCTTATCCACCTAAAGACAATGCACGACAGTTGCAAAGGTTTCGCATGTGACAAGTGCGAAAATAAATTTGGACAAAAACCGCACTTACTCAAACACCAAAAGACAATTCACGAGGGTCGGAAAGATTACACATGCGACAAGTGTGAGAAGAAATTTCCACAAAAGTCGGGTTTGCTCTACCACCAAAAAACATTTCACGAAGATCACATGGATTATGCATGTGGCAGGTGCGAGTAGAAATTTGGAAAAAAATCACGTTTGCTTTTTCATCAAATGACAGTCCTGGATGATCACAAAACTTTTGATCTCGGCAATTGCAAGAAGAAATGATGATTGAATATTGTAAATATATTATAGATACTAATACATAAGTTTTAAGAACATATTCAAATAAAAATTGTGTCGAAATGATCGAACCATACCTCATATAAATTTTCAATATATTTTTGTACAGCAAGGGAACATTGATTCGATAACGAGCAGAATACCATAATACAGCGAAGTAAGGGAGATGCCTATGAACAAGCGTGTACTGCTATTATTACCTTCGCGTATGTTATACAAACCGGCCGCCATTACCGAATCAACGTTACCATACTGTATATTGTTGTTGTGGTGTTTTCAGATTTCTCGTACTCCTAATTACTAATTTTTGTTCATTTTTTGGCTACTCAGTTTCTTGCTCTTTATGTAACGATCGGACGAGAGTCTTTTAAATTTCTTTAAAAAAGTAAAAACTCTCAGAATTGTTTTTTTTCCTTTTCTTCTTACTTTTATCAATTAAAAATTTCATACTGCGGCTCTTCAAAATTCGCAACTACTACTATGTGCATGACACTTTTCATTGCTATAAATCGTTAATTTTCAAATTTACTATCGAAATATTTGGGGTGGGGGCGCGGCTTTTGCGGACTTCTTTGAGTGAGCGAGTAAAAGTATGAACATCGCGACTTGAATAGGCGATGTGCGTGCAGCATCGAGACATGTTCGCCAAACTCTTACGCATTCTCTAGTTTGCTTATACCAATTGTAGATGTCGCATCGACACACGCAAGTGGTCAAATCAATTTCGGTTGATATATAATGGTCTTAATATTATTGTGATGATATCGGATATTTGAACCGTTTTAGAATCTTTCGGTGTTATGAAGATTTTAATTCGCTTATATTTTGATAACTCAGTGAGAGATCTTCTCTCCTAAATGATTTCCAAACTTACCTGTTTAAAAAGCATTACTTTAAATATTAGTTAATGCCCACAAAATTGAGATACTTAATTGTACTTACAATTATCATATTTATTACGTTCACCGATACTTCAGTGACCCATCGATCTGCAAATCAAATTTCAAATTAATTTTGATTATGAATAAAATGCAAGTGAGCAATTTAGAAATGGCTTTGACTGCCACTCACTAACAGTCAAAAAAGTAGCCCTTAGCCATAGCCGATAATAATTCTGTAAAAGATAATGGTTGAATAATTTTGAATGAATTTTTGATATAAGCAGTGATTTAAATAATATTACCCCAAGATAAGAACGAAGACTGCAACACAAATGATTAAAACATCAGAAAGCCAATGGGTTCGTGCAGAATCATCTGAAAACAATATATTTGTATACGATTACTAAATACTGCGAAAAATAATAATCTTATTGTATTTTACAATCAGTTAATAGTTATTTATGCAACAAGTGCCCAAAAGGCGTTTTTGGGCACGAGTGTGCGGAAAAGGACACGAGTGCCGGCCATGCCGGCACGAGTGGGTATTTTTCCGCACACTGTGCGCAAAAAGCTGGGCACGTGTTGCATACAAAATTTTATGCAATAGTATGCGAAAAATACTTTCATTCAAACGAGGCATTTTACCGCACACCAGTGTCCAAAATGAGGCATTTTACCGCACGCCAGTATCGAAATGAGGCATTTTACCGCACACCAGTGTCCAAAAACGCTTTTTGCGCACTAAAAAATGTGCGAAAAAAGGCATTTTTTGTCATACTATTGCATAAATTAAATTTATTACTCATTCTAGTATATTAATTATAATATTGAGCTGTATAGAAATTTACTTTGTATATCCGTCTCTCTCTTCAAGAAAATTAAATTGTCCGTTAGTTTACGCCACGAGAAAAAGATAAAGGGGCTACAAATGTAGAGCTTAAAAATATAAAATTACGGTACTGTATAGTAAAATTTACCACTGGAATTTTTCCGCTACCAGAGAGCAAAGATAATTATAATATCTAGATATCACACCTTTTATACATATTACAGTTTCTCTATTGATAAATTCTATTAATATTTTTCTGGTAGTAGTTAAAAAAAAACTGTCGCGCGCGTACGGGCCAATCTCTCGCCCGTAGTGTCGCCCTTCATTGATTTACCATTGAACGTGCCACAAGCGCTCATTCTTCTTTCCCTCTTCTTTCTCTTATACATAAACGTGTGGTATACACAAAAACAAAAAAAAACACCCCGTGGGACGTTCTTTGCATCGTGTCCACGATGGAACCTGGGCTTTCACATATCGCTGCGCTTACGATTCATACACGCATCCTCGAACCACCCCCTCGAAGTAATTGTGACATTCGCGCCCGCTTCACTGCTGTGTATAAATCCTCGAAAAACAATCGCCGTGTATATACGTATAAATGCATGCGTCGCACACACGAGCCGGGGCTGCATCATGGGACGAGAGTCGCTGCGGCTGCTGCTGCTGCTACACTACACGTCGCAGAGCGTCTAAAGAGGCTGTGAAGCGCGTCGTTGCGTGCGCGGTGCTGCACACACTACACACTATTTTCGTGAAATAATAATCCACCACCACCGAGCACACATGCCTAAAACAAAGGCGTATGTACATAAACTCGGCGCCGTTGTTCACCCGCGCGCGTCTTTCGGGGGCCATGTGCGCGTTCGGTATATATGCAGGCCGTGTTGCACGTACAACACGCGGGTTTTTTTTTTCATAAGATGCCACTCGTGCAAAACTTTTAACTGCAGTTGCAGCAGAAGCCACGACTCGCGCTCGTACTCGATTTATATAATTGCGATGATACGCCGCGCCCGCACGCTTAGTGAGCTTACGAATATATGTACGTGCGATGTAACGTGCATACATTTCGAGTGCGCGTACGCGCATTAAAATTACGAGAGTGTAATTTGCGCGTATATGTATACTTGCGTACGTGTTTTTTTTTTCGTTTTTCACTCGGTACCTCCGAATCTGCCGGCTATATAACATGTATATATTTACGTATATGTAACCTACCGCGCGGGTGGTGGCTTTTTTTTTAATTTTTTAAATTTTCTCAGCTCAAGTGGCTCACGTTTGGGGTTGGGTGAAAATTGGAGTAGTCCATATAATCAAGAACACGCGCGCCGGATTACATGTATACATACATGCACGTAGCAGCAGTAGTAGTGGTGGTGGTAGTGGTATATGGCAAATAGCGGAGAGTCGCGAGAGCGAGCTCGAGAGGCTCGACCTCTTGACTCCTAGCGCGTCCTTGAAATGTACAAAAATTATTACGCGACTGCACATATTATACAAAAAGTATATATAAATATACGCACGCACACACGCACGCAGACGTATACGAGTACGATGTCGACGAGAGGATTTAATTGAACCACGAGGTTTTACTTCTGATGCGCGGCTTTATACACATAATGCGTAGGAATTCGGAGCCATGTTATATACATGTGTAAGCCCGTTGATTTAGTGTCTATTCTCGTGCATATAGGTAGCACAGACGTTTCATATATAAAAGGCAACATTTCGCTTTTGGCAATAAGCATGCCAAGGAGGCTCGTAATTCATTTTCACCCTGCGAAGAGAGAGAGAGAGAAAGATCTTCCGAGATTTATCTCGGTGTTGCTGCTGCGGCTCGGGTCTTTTAATAAACGCTAAGTTTCCGCGTAAACTATATCATTTTTGTTGCTTAATTGCGCAGACTTTTGGTCTGGGAGCTTTCATATTTTTTTTTTTGCTTTGTATATACGAGCGCATTTCCAATTAATATAAAGGCGCGCGCGCGGGCGGGGGCTATTATATCCGGTAAAAATGTGTAGCGCACGAGACGTTGCTCCGAGCGGCCTGCCGCTCAAATTGATATTACGTACGTCCGATGTATATATATTGTATATATATGCCCGAATATAGCCCGGGCCGCGAGGCCAGCAAGATAGATAGAGCGAGCGAGAGAGAATGGAATGACGTTTTAATTAGATCTGTTGAGGGAAACGTGAAAATTGAGGGAGTGAGAGACGCTGCCGCCGTCCTACATTATATATACGTAAACTGTTAGAGCTAGGCGAATTTTGGGAAGACGGGACGATTATTATATATAGCGCCAAATAAGGAGATTGATGCCAGTAAATCCTCCAAGAAAATTCGCGCGCGGAACGTACGGCTGACCGTTTAGGTCATATTTAAGTGAAACGTTTTTTTAATCATCAGCTCTTTCCCGAAACTATCGTCATATTTTCCACGCTTGGAAGAGAATTGCAACGTCGTTGCGAAACGTAATAGCTAATAATGATATAAGGTGCGCACAGAGTCACGCTTGGCTAGCCGATGCTTCCTGGGGCAGGCGGGCAAAGCGACACCAATTTTCGCCGCAAAAGTCATAATTTCACTTAAATGCTATGCGTGCTAGCGCATACACAGCCGAAGATTTGTTCGTTAATAATTTTACTCGTTTATTATTTAGCGATTGCAACGAATTTTGTATTGCGTAGCTCGTGCATTGCATTAGCGTTAGGCGTTTTTACGTCTATATCGTATAACCATTTATACTTTTTCCTCTCTTTCTTTCTACGTGCGCTAGTTTTTTTTTCCATTGAATTATACGTCGTACCGCACGATATGAAACAATCGAAAGGCCCGTATCGCAAAAGAAAAAGCTACCAAGGCAACAGCAGCAGCAGCGGCGGCTCGATATCGTCCAAGTCGATTGTTTCATGCTTATATACATACGCTACAGCACGTTCATAATATCAAGCATCGACGATTCACATTTGCATCCGAAATCACGCATTAATTTAGACGTTGCTCGGAATTCGGCCTTTTTTTTTATACATTCACGTCCGATTGCACGCGAGCAGGTCCGCCTCGCCGCGTAGCATATATTAAATATATTACGACGCGCGGGGGCCTACAGGGCCGCGTCGCTATTATTGCCGTTGTTGTTGTTGTTGTTGTTGTTGGCGTTGCGTGTAGTGCTTCTGCTGCCCGAAGCGCATTTCTCGTAATATTATATACGCGCGGACTCTCTACGCTCGTAATATCCGAGAGTCATAATAATATATAAATCTCGATATATTCCGTTTTGTCGACTTCTCCCGCGCCTCTCGCTCTCTTTTCCGATGCCCTATTATTAGCCGAGGCTCGCTCGCTCAGGACCCAAAAATTGCGGTTGCAACCTACTAATTCGGCTTATATAGAGCCCGGAGAGAGACTGAGAGAGAAAGAGTCTCCCAAAGTCAGGGCATTAATAACAACGGAGCAGTAGAGAGAATATACCGGGGCAGCTCACGGGTATATATTCTGGGATATTAACGTAGGTGGTGGCTCACGGTCGAGAACGAGAAGCTCCGAAGCAGCAGCACCAACATCAGGAGCAGTAGTAGTAGTACGCGGAATACGAGATATTACACTGCGTGAGTCATGCGTCGTGCACGCGGCCGGCCGGCGGCGGGGCCAGTGCAGCAGCAGCAGCTTTCTTCATTATAGGTCGTCCGGGGGCCGTTGCTGCATGGGGCACGCATGCATATAACGCACACGTATAATACGCGTAGAGCTCGAGACTCTTTTTCGTCGCATTTTTACCCCCTTCTTTCTTTCTTTCTCTCTCTCACTCACTCTTTCTGTCTACGCGTTATGGTGCATGGTGCAAGAGAGGCTGAGGCACTGACTGGCGAGACACCGAGAGAGAGAGAGAGCTAATTATTGGCTTTTTCCTCTCTTACTCTTGTGCGATCCGCGAGCAGACCTCACTCTCTCTCTCTCTCTCTTTCTATAATACTCACTTGGTCCTTCTTCCTTTTTTTTCTCATTATTGCACTCAGTCAGAGCTCAGGCAGTCGTCGCTCAGTCAATGGGATTCCTGCATAATTTCTCCTGCTGCTGCCAGACGTAGCATCTACTACTACGCGCTGCTGCTGCATGCACGTATGGTATAAGCTCGTATATACCTACGAGCTGCAAGTGTGAGAGCAGAATTTTTTTCGGGCGCTTATATACATACATATAATAAGCGCGCGTTTCGTTGACGACGTCTGTATGTATACATATCCTACGCTGCACACGAGCGAAAACGAACGCGTTTCGACTGCTATTCGTCGTGACTCTTATTTTTTTTGTATAAAACGCGCGTTGGTAGGTATACACGCGCGCGAGCGCGAGTTACAGACGTGCCGTAGCACTCACGATGATTATTAACTGCACGTACGCAGCGGCAGCAGCAGAGCCGCAATGCATGATGTACGGTATACGATCGCGTATACGTGAGAAAAACAGAGAAAGAGAGATTTTTCGTTATATTCATACGGCGAACGCGCGAGCGCATGCACACGAGCTCCGGTGTTGTATATGGTATAGTAGTACGCGTGACGCGCATTCCACCAGCTGCCCTTCTTCGCTTCCTTTTTTTATTTTAAGGTGCATTGACGGGCCGAATTGATGCACACGTGCACGCGCCTTTTGCAAGCTGATGCCTTTATATTTTTAATGTATATAGCGCGGCATTGGTTCGCGATTCATGCAAATACGAGCTGTAATGACGACGATTCCATCCGAGCTTCTCCATCGTCGATCCTTGCGTATACAAAACTTGTAATATATGCCCGATCGATCGATCGATCAGTCGTAATAGCGTACAATAGTTTCGTAGCTTCCTTTTTCTATGCATGAAGAAGGAAGATTAATCAAACTCGCGCGCTCCGATAGTTCGATAATCTCTCGCAGATCGATCGCGCGCGGTCATCTAAAAAAATCTGTATATTTATATAATATATAAAACAAACCACGCGTTGAAATCGCAACGCGACGCGATGATTTACGAGAGGTATAAGCTCTCGTCGCTCTTGAGGTGGGCGTGTGCCGCCGCGTTTTGAGAGAAACAGAAAGAAAAAAAACTCGAAACTCGCTTTAAACAAGAAATCTTGGTGTTTACACGCGTGCTGCACGAATTGCCATATCGTACGAAACTCGCGAAGATCGCATCCAGTTTGCGCGCGAGCGCAAAATCAATTATTTTGTAATTTCTCGCGAATGGACGTGCTTCCTGTGCGATTATAGATTTTTATTGTATTTTTTACGAAAAATAAGAGAAAAAAAATGAAACGCGCCCTCGTAACGTATATCTCTGTGCGTGCCCCGCGCGCTTACAGCAGCGGCAGCGTCCAATTTGAAACTCGTCGAGCAACTCCGTGTATGTAAAGGCACGTACTCGCGCGAGCCGGAAGCTTACGTTACAGCGCTCCGCAGCGCAGTTTATATACACATCGCGATTATTTATAGCCAATATTCGGTCAGTGAATGTGCATATCGCTTGGACTGTAGTACAGAGTCAACTAGACCTCGAGAGAGAGAGAGAATTCCCTTTTTGCTTGGCATACGTTATCTCGCGAGTCCGTTAACGGACCCATAATGTTGCTGCGCGTGTAAGATACAGGAACGGGCGCGAATATAGCTAATCGCTTTTTGACTCTCTTGGTTTTTGTTTTTACACAAGTCAATAGAAGATCAACTGGTTTTTCCTCTGCGATTCGTGACTGTTTATGCATGCGTGAAGACGAGAAACACGAGAGCTTTTGCGAACATGTCTGATACAAACTATCGCTCGACAACACTTATTATTCGACTCTAGTCTATGAATTCGTTACCGATGTACGAGTACATTCAAAACGCGAGTGCATACATTCGACCCTTTTTTTTGGTTTTATATTTGTCTCGCGTACTACGTCTGAGTGCGTTAGTTGTGCCGCGCGCAGAACTTTCGTGTGCGGCTATATGGTCAATGGCATCGAATTTTTTAAATTGAAAACACGCGCCGCATTCCTGTGTAACGGACACCCTTTTTTTTTAATCAAGTTCCGCGATTCATGCACCTATAGCTAGAGCAGCTTCGGGCGTAGCTGCTCCGCGCGGCAATTTGAAAAATTTCGATGAAACTTTCGAGTGCAATCATGTGGATGAAATATTTTG
This sequence comes from Trichogramma evanescens, assembly GCA_902732785.1. Classification (NCBI taxonomy): domain Eukaryota; kingdom Metazoa; phylum Arthropoda; class Insecta; order Hymenoptera; family Trichogrammatidae; genus Trichogramma; species Trichogramma evanescens. The sequence goes on from CACVKI010146280.1 coordinate 24,308, forward strand.
GCCGCTCGCGCGCGCACCGTAGCTGTCTATTTTTTTTTTTTTTTTTACAAAATCCCAACTCTTTGTTCCGAACTTTTTTTTTTTCTCCTACCATCGGCAGGCAGTTATAGCACACGATCAGCGACTTTTTTTATCATCCCAGCGAGTGTACGTATACTCATTGTACTTGGCTTCGTGTATATAAAAAAGCCAAGGATATCGAATTCTATACTTTATGAGCAAGCGTGCGCGTAATCGTGGAAAAAATATATGAGAATCAATCGATGGTGTATCCGTGTGTATACGAGCGCGACAACGCGAACTCGAGCTCGAGGCAGAGAATCCGGATGATGCAGTTGGGCTTTTGAGCTTACAAGCTCTGTGCGCGATGTATATCTGTATACTTTTAAGGTCGTCTCCTCGAGTAATTAGATGCGAGATACAGATGAGAGGTGCTTGTCTCTCTTTCTCCCTCTTACTCTTCTTTCGTTAAAGTCGCGCTTTTGAATTTGCGAGCACCGTCGAGGTAAAAGTTTTAATCTATACATATATACCCTATATATTGCCACATATATAGCCGAAGATTGGCAGTACAAAAGTTTCGGGCTGGATTTTCCGCTCGTCGCGCGCTCGGACACATTTCACCGATTTGTTCCCTTCCCAGGGAAAGAGAGAGAGAGAAAGAGAATCATCGGCTTTAATTCGAGTTTTGCTCTATATAGCTATGCGAGTTTATATATATACACGCCCAGTGTAATAGTGCCGCGCGTGTGCGACGGTGCGCGCAAAAGTTTCGCGCCCGATTGATCGATGCCTGTCTCTGTATCTGCTGTGTGCGTCGACAGTGAGACTGCACGGGAGTCACGGAGCTTTTTTCTCCCTTACATACCTATAAAAATATACATGTATACCCGTAGCGGGGACAATGGACTCTATTATGCAAGGTACATACTTCGTTTGATGAATTTGCGCATCTCGCGACTGCGTGCGCGTATACGTATCCATCCGCTCCATTCCTGGGCAAGTATATGTACGTAGTATCAACGCACAGCAGCGACGCGAGCTTTTTCTTTTTATCGAGTTTTTTTCTGCGTGCAGCAGCAGCAGCACGACAGACAGAGAGGCGAGAGCGGGGCGTTTGCCTTTTCGAAGGAATGCGAGAAACCTTATGTATAGGAATGTAGCGAGACAGAAATGCAAAATGCGTGGGGTATAATATATCTGTACAATAGCTGCTACTGTGCGAGGGTGCAGTCGCTCTCGCATTGATGTTTGTGTATAGATATGAGGGCTCGATTATCTTTAAGGCTTTATTTGTACAATGTATATGGGTGGCATCGCATCGAATGTGAAAGAAATTTGTACACGGGCAAAGGTTTCAAGTTGAAATTATTTAAAGTTTAAGTGGTGAATCTGGAAAAAAAATATTTCGGAATGAAATTTCGGGTAGTTTTCGATTTTTAATTTTTTTACATAAATTGTGTCTCAAGAATCAAAAAAGCTCGTAAGCTAAATTTTAGGTTTCATTGAAAAAATACATGCATGTGACTATAATCAATATTAATTTATTATTATTATTTTTTTTATAAACTGCAAAAAAATACTTGGAAAACGCAATCAAATATTATTTTCAAAGCGAAAATGATCAAAAAGATTTAATCCTATACTCAAATTTAAACATTTTGATTGAAATCGCTTACAAAAATCATGCGAGTGCAATCATAATTGAAACCAACATTCACCACTAGGTGGCGAGTAACTTTGTCTGTAAATCTGCAAGTGGCAAAGTGAAAATAATGGTATGAGTATAACACCGTTTTAAAATTAAAGTTAAATAAAAGTTTTAAATTAAATTGTGGACTAACAAACCCACGCGTAGGCGTGGTGACAAATAGAATTTTATAAATGCGATGTACCGAACGCGAAATATTTTAGCGAGAAAAAAACGTTTTTGCTCAATGAAAAACTGTATACCTTCCATGTTGTTGTATTTTCACGTATTATTTGCTCATTCTTTTTTCGTTTACTTTCCACTTATTTTTTGTTGCCCAAAGAAAATTTTTAATAACGTATACATATGGGCTAAGCCATAGTTAGGGTGATGGTCAAAAAAATGTTTTTTTTCTCAAATTATGTACTTTTGAAGAGTACATTGAAAAGTGAAAATCCTGAAAATTTCAGCCCTCTAGGTCCAACCCTATTGAATTTTCAGGGCCTCAAAGTTGAATTTTTTTATTCTGCTGATATTCTGCTTGCAATTCTGATTTTCTGGGGTTAACATGAAAAAATTGTTGAATCATAGTTTTTAATGTAAAATTTGATGTAGAATTCAAATTTGTACTTAAAAATCTTATAAACAACTTCTAGACCCATAAAAATGAAATTCTCATGCATAAATCATGTCATTGTGCAAAAATAAATGTGTTCGTCTCCTTCGATTAGGCCCATACT
>CACVKI010146281.1:0-107693 GCA_902732785.1 Trichogramma evanescens
AAATTGAAGGTTGTACGTTGCTTAGCAACTAAGAATATTGAGGATGTTATGTTTTGTAGAGGAGGAGTCATTCTCCTGGTATACATCAGCCGGAAGGTACAAACTTACTGACCTTTCTCGCTACCTCGATTGGTAAATTTGTTGAAGCTATCTCGATTGATACGCTTTCGTAGCGGGGCCCCGGCCGATTCTCGATTGAATCGTGTATATCTTGAACTTTAAATAAAAAGTGAGTTTTTTTGTGCTTCGGCTTTTTCTCATTATAAAAAAAAAATCGTTGTCTATTTATTTAACAATAAAAACACGGGGCGACTTTTCAAGAAGACGTCTTGACCATACAGCTTGGCACTTGACGGGGAGGGTTTTTTTTTCTTCGTCGTTTAATATACTTTATTGAATTGATTGCGAGTGTATATCGCTGGAGCGAGAGCAATACGTCCTCAAAGCGGACAGAGGAACTTTGGCAAAATGATACCGTGTTTTATAGAAGCCAGTGTGCACGTGGGGCTCATAATAGCCCCCGACATAAAGCAGCGCAAAGTTCATGATTTTGAAAAAATTTTGCTAGTTTGTAACACGCGTGTAGCACGTTACGTGCAGTGGACCTTCCCAAGCGCAGCAGATTTTACGATGCGAAATTTCAACGATACGTGTTTTTTTTATTGGTTTTTTTGCTCTCTTCTTTTTCGATACATTGTGCCCCAGGGACAAACATTAGATGTTTGTAAATAGCTTTTTGGCCAGATGTTACGGGCGTTGTTTAGGTGAACTATGGACGTGTGTAAAACAAAACCGTTCTGCATATCGCGAGCTTTTTTTCTAAATCCAATTAAAGTTTTTCATTTTAAAATCGTAATTTACAACTTCAATCGATACCGAAATTGACATTATATCAATTAAATTATGGTTTGTTTGGGCAGGTTCGATCAAAAATCCGTATTGGTAAATCAGTCAAGCCCGCGGTACCGATAAAATTAGCATTAAAAAAAGGAATATACGTCAATCGAAAATACAGCAATAATCTCGAAATCGTAAAATTATATCCAGCTCTAATTACTAAATCATCGACACACGACTTTCCTGGCATATTTGCAGAGTAACGTTTGAAAATAACTACCGGTTCCCCCTAAAACACGTAATTCGATCACAAGTCAATCGAAACTGGAAGTGAGTTATTGTACTGATGCGCGCTCGATAAAAGTTTCTATGCGATTGGTGCAAAAATAAAATCTTATTCTATTTTAGCCGCAATTTTGACACTCTGGAATTTTAAGAATTTCTTGCCTCGTCTTCATAATAAAAAACCGAAGATGCAAGTATAACATTTATTTATACAAAAAAGTAAATTGAGCTTTGAAATGAGCTTTTTGGTTTCGTCAACAGATGGAGCATTGTAAATCCGCAAGTGGTAAAAATTTTTCCAATTACTATAATATACTATGATACAGTGCGGCAACCTCCAGTTGTCCTGTATATTAGGAATCTTCTCAACGTGTAAACAAACTTGATACCGGAAAAAGTTTTTTCAGTATATACAACTGTTTCATACTTGTAATGATACGCGATGTGACCCTTACTCATATACTCGTGGGTCGTCGAACTCCTATTTTCGCACACTTGATACAAATTTCAAATCTGACTTTACGAGTGCATGGACTACTCGCGAAAAAGTCTCGCTATCTACATGCGTTCAACGGAAACTGTCCCATAACGAGAATATTAAAAGCACAAAAGTTTGGTGTCGAGGAGGAAAAAAACTAGTTGCACAAGTTTGCGCTTCCGATCATTTTTGTGAGATTCACTTCCTCCATCGCGTCGAGCTTTATCGTACTACGAATTGCTATATAGGGTGTTTCGCACAAATAAAGAAGATCCCCTGCTCGACGTGTCCCGATGTGCGAGTATACGTGTGTGCTGCCAATGTGCACATTACTCGCGAGAGCATACCTTTTATATTATGACTGTATCTGTATATGAAAATTTATATCGAAGTTTGTAACTAAATCCCAGCTCGCATGAATATGCCTCTGATTTCTATCCCCGGACTTTCTCGGATAATATTTATATACACGCACATATACATATTTTCCACGCGTGTGTGCCTATACAAGCGCCGCGCGGCACATACACTCACTCGTATTCAGACGTGACGGGAATATGTACATTATTGTGTGTGCGCATGCAGCCAACACGGCAACAGCAGCAACACCGGCAACGTTTCGAATATTTGACTTACATGCGCGGCGCGTGCCAGCAAATGTGTCTGCACAATATATCATACGGAGCGCATCCTAAAACAACAACAACGGCCAACATCAACAGCAGCAACAATAACTGCGGGGTGAGTTCGCAATATCGCATCGATGTGTATTATGTATTACATGCCGTCAGTTGGCGCGCAGAGCTCGGTACATTTTCGACTGATTATAATGCACACAGGGCCGAGAGCCTTCAGGAATATTAATTTTTATTATAGAGACCTGTCGCGCGTGGTGTAAAAGGTATATGGCCGACTGATGCGCGCGCACGCGCATTTCTTATGGAAATTGGAAGAAAAATATTTGAATGCATTCGCCGCGTAAAAGAAAAAAAAACCGAGAGCTCGATATTTTGACTGAGAATGATACGTTGATAAGCTCATATTCGAGGCACTCGCACTATGTACACACAAAAATCACACGAGCCAGGTGGTGGTAGTCCTCACCGCCGCGGGTGAAAAATGAAAAATTCAATTGACCCCCCGCCGCCGCCGCCTGAATATATGGTCAATCAAGCGTGTGCGAAACGACATTTTCGAATAATTTTCAATCGAGTCCTGCTGTTGCCACTGCAGCAGGACGCGTATAATTCCACGGGTGTCCGGACGTACGTGTGTGCGGTGCCCCAAAGCCGCGGAGAATTATATTCGTTATAAAGTATATATGATACACGAGCCGAAGCGTCGACGCGAGTTCGCTTGTCGGAGAAATTGATATAAACTGAACGATTAACTCGGGGCTTCGTATATACGAACGCGAACATTTTGGAAAACTCGTCCGCACGTAAACGCAATACGCTGCTTTTAATCCCTCTAGTCTTCAGAAGCTTTTGCACGCAAGCGATATATATATGTATCGGAAAATCGAAACTCCGACATAGGCGACAGTATTATACGCGCGCGCGCGTGTGTGTGTGTGTGTGTGTGTGTGTTGTTGGACACAAACGAGATCTGCACCGTTTTGTAACTTCTAGCTTAGGCTAGCCCTTAGGCTAGCTGCAAAAATCTCACTGTTTGCAGCAGCAAAAAAGGGAGATTAATCTGCGGCACACAAAAGTCGTATCAAATTTAACGTGCCTGACGCCCGTGGCTCACGCGTGTGGGTGTGTAGTGCACAAAAATAGTCAGAAAACACAACGCAACAAACCCATACACACGTATACACGTTTGAAAAAGAGAAAGAAACAATAGCTATGCTCCTCGTACAGAGAGAGAGAGAGAGAGAGAGAGAGAGAACGATCCGACCGCGAGAAGTCGCACAACAAACTCGCGGTCCTTTTATTCTCCGATTACAATTCGTGACCATTGCCCTGGATACATGAGCATGGATATGTTTTTTCTGCGTGTGTACGACCACTAGCGCTGCAGTTGGAAAGCTCGTACATTTCTATATATATCGTTTTCGTGCGTATACGTATTGCACTATACGGCAATCCTATGATGTGTAAATCCTGCCCGCGCAAAAGAAACTTTTTTATCCGAATTGTTTGCTGTTGCGTCCATTGTCACAAGCACATGCGACTCATAGCATGAGATCATTAATGACCCTTTGACGAGATGAGGACAAAAAATTTTCTCTCGATTTTCACGCGTAGCGTCAAAAATACAACGAGTGCAGTTAATCGGTAAATATACACAGGAGCCAAGTATTTTTCCCGCGACAGATCTTTGATCTTTGATCATGTTTAAAAAAAAATCAAAGGCAAGTCAGGGTAGTAGTGGCACTCGAGAGAGCAAGTGAATGGAAAAATCGTACCGGCGTTACACAGAGCCGAATGCTGTACGTACTCTTTTCAAATTTATGTATAAAATAAATGAACACACCGTGTATGTATGCACGTGAATTTATACATTTATACATGCGCATAATTGAGCGTGCGTTATTGCCTTGACAAACCTCTATTTATACACAGAGATGCGCGTGTACTCGAACGACAACGAGCAAATAACGGAGAGCTCATTGTTTGTAGAATCCCTGCGCATACACATGCAGCCTGTATATATTATTTTCTATACAGCTCCTAGAGCTTCAGTGGCGTACAGTATATACTCATTTGTCGCAGACGACGACGTGTAGTGCCTCTTCAGACATTTGCTGTCACATCTATTAGAAAGAATCGAGCAGCTCTTCTGTTTTCGTTCGGTAAACTGCTGCTTCGATCAGCAGTGAAAGCTCCGAATGCTAATTATCGACACGACGCGTTTCTCGCTCTCGCCCGTAATCGTTCGCGGCTTGATTCGATTTCTCTCGCGTGATCACTGCACACCGGAGCTTACATTACAGCCCCACATTGCTCTTTAGCTCGCACGCAAGGGCAAACTCAATATCGCAGATAATGCTCATTGAAACATCGATGACGATAGTTACGTTGGAGCTGTGGTGGTATATATAGATAGCTCGCATGTGTGGCCTAATACGCTCAAGACAAAAGCTCTTAATAATGAGGTCAACGTATACTATCGCCTTGGCAAGTCCGTTTATATGCTGCACCGTTCATGTGTGTCTGTGTGTCGACCCCTTCGATGCAATAAACAATGTAACAATGGGAGCCTATTTAAGCTTAATGGAAAAGCAGCATTATCAAAGCCAAAGAGCATTTACGCCCCCAAAGCACACACAATGTACACGCGATGCGGCTGGAAGAGAAAACGGAAGGAAAAAAAACGGTATTGTAACGGAAAAAACGTCGACTAAATAGCTCTCTCGATACTTTACAGAAATTCGACGTAAGCTCTATTGCAGCTTTGAATCGCGTGAGACAGCGGAAAAAGTTAAAAATAGAAAGAATGAAGTAATATAAATTTAATAACACTCCTAGAGTGAACAGACTTTTCGTAGAGAAGCTTATACATTTTACAAATTTATCATAAAAAGAAAGACAAGTATTTGAAATTTGTATCGTCGATAAAAATATTTTATCGCCCGTTGTACAGCAAGTTCGCTCATTATGCTGATAATGTTGCGAATTAATAAAACAGAAACTTTCACAAGTATCTTGCAGGCACTCGTTACATGATTTATTTCAATGCCGCTTCGAATATAATATACGCTTTCTCGCGGGTATCAAAGGCATTTCCGTTGTGCGGTATAACACGTGGTGCAGCAGCAGTAGCAGCACCAATAGCGATCCAGCCATCGCCACCACTACTCAAGTCCGCAATAATAAATTGCGACGCGCGTCATTAATCAATGTGTAGCCCTTAAAGATATAAGTGCGCGCGGTACGGCACGCCGGGGCGACCGGTGATATCAGCAGCACCACCAACAGCAGCAGGAATAGCAGCAGAGGTGGCAGAGAATATATATATGAATGTATATAGCTCGAGCTGTGCAAGTAAAAAGGACGAGAAGGGAGAATGTGAGCTCGACACAGTAGCAGCAGCGAAAAGGATATATAGAGAGGGATGATAGTAGCTTGCACGATGGGCGAGATTTATCATCGAAACACAGGCCGCCGGAGGCTTTTATTATTATATAAAAGCTTCGAGGCCCTTTGCGCACACGCTTACGTGTGTGTGTGTGAGTGTGCTCCGGAACGAGTAGCAGCTAAAGAGCTATATACGCGTCAATATATAGGTCAAATTCCGACGGCGCGCGAGACTTTATTAGCGAACAAGGCGAGTAGTGTGCCATCGGGCAGCGCTTCGTACTCGACCACTGACACGTATAAACATACACGTGCACGACGTATTATACGCTGCGCACTGCGAAGACACAGACAAATGTGTGTATGCGTGTGTATGTACAGCGTTGGGGGCTGCGTATTATATAGTATATCTCGACAGCTACTGCCGCCGCCGCTGCGGCAGGATGCAATCCTCTCACTCACCTCCATAGGCAGATGTGTACAAGTCGGTAAATAGTGCAGCAAGTAGCGGCAAATCCATATTGCCTATAGATTTTGTGACGAATTCATCATTGTGCACAATATACAGTAGTGGATATAGTCTATATATCGACGATTAATCAACTTGTCCGTCGCGTGTGCGCTACGGTGTATGTATATAAAGCTGCGTTTGTTTGCTCGCGCAACGACCGTACAAACTAAATTTATCGCCAGCCGTGCGCGCACATGGACGATGTACACCAATGGGTACCGATGTACGCTTTTGGAAATAGGGAAATTCTAATATCGCAAATTTAGCTCGACGTTTTTTTTTTTTCGAAAAAAAAGTAGAAAGGGAAAAAAAGGGCAATAATTTTTCCTGCGAGTCATTGTGAAAGGAATAGCAGCAGCAGCAGTATAGTAGTGCAGAGGACACGGTGCTGGATCGGCAATAACGACTATTACATACTACTGCTGCAATTCGGGTCCAACGCTGCGCGCCGTTCCGTTGCTGCAGCAGCATCACGTCAGTTTTACTAGCGCTAAGAGCATGATAGCAGTGTACCTATATAGTGGAGGAGAGAAAGCATCAGTGCAGACACGGCGCAATTGCTGTGGTTGTCTGTGTGTGTGTATGTGCTCGGATAACTATCCTATCTCTCTATCTCCCTTGAGCTCGTGCGTGTTAGTGGCGCTTCTCGAAACTTGCGGCGCGGAGCGGAGCTCTTCGGCAAGTGCAATACACGTCGTCTTGCAATTGCTTCCCGTGTTATAGTATGGTATATAGTATAGTAGAAGTGGCGGCCGCCGCACCTTCCTACCTCGTTCGAGCTATACCACGTAAGTGTTGGAGAGAGAGAGCCTCGAAAGGAGGATATTTCCTGGCTCTCGCGCGCTAAGCATCAAAGACTCGAGGTCGCGTGTATACTTATATGCCATGTCCAAGAATGTATAAACACGAATGGGTGCAAGCTCCCCTGCTGTGCGCGCGTATATTATATACGCTGGTCAGTCCTCCCTAGCTGCTGCTGCTGCGAGAGAGACGTCTCGCGTTTTCGCCTCGCTCCTATGGCCATTGTTACGCAAATGAGAAAAGCTCTCGATTCTGATTGCTATTGTTGTTGCTGCCTGTCTCGCTATTATTTACATTGTCACTTTGCCAAACCAGGTTCGTTCGTCTTTGTTGATTAATGCAGGGTGTCCTGCTGTGCGTGCACGTTCCGTGGCGATGATTTTGAGCTGTTGCTGAGTGTCGATGTGTACCAGGATTATAATACAGCAGCGGCCATCGATCCAACGCAGAGCTTTCGGGCAACGAGAAACATCTTACGAACCGGAGTCGAGATTATCCCTTTTCGCGCGCGTCCAGATTAAAGCGATGCCGCTGCCGCTGCTGTTTCGAGAACTTTGACTCGCAGTTCGTATATAATATACGCGTGTCTCGACAATACGTATAAGCATTACGTACTACATGTGTATACAAGTGTGCAGCAAGCACAGAAGCAGCGAACACAATGTCTTTTCTTGTACGCGCTCCTCGACTACGTACGTATACATGCAATATGCAAGCGCTGCACGTATTTACGCGCGCGCAGCTACACGGCAACGTGTCATAAACAGATGCTGTGTTCGTGTGAAATTTCCAACAAGGCGCTGAGTGCAGCAGCAGCAGAGCCGCGTGCCCAGCAGAGAGAGAGAGAGAGAGAGAGCCGCTGGTTGCAACTTGCTATAAAGAGAGAGAGAGAGAGAGGAGGAAGCGAGAGTAAACTATTTCAACCGCTGCTGCTGCTGCTGCGCTGTGCTGCTGAGCGAGGGCTTTAGAGTAATGGCAAACGCACTACCAATAGGTAATACACATCCGGGGGCTGGCGGAAGCTCATATACTGGCCTCTTCGTGCGCTCTCGCTCTCGAGTCTTACACCGCTCCAGCATCGTGGTGTACTACAGCACAACCACGTTCAGCGCGTTGCGGATGTGCATAATGCAGTCGCGCGCACGTTCGAGCCATCCATATCTCGAGCTCGACTTGTGTACCACTCGCGCGGGCTCTGTGGCTTACACAGGAGCGAGCGGTGGCGGTGCAGTAGCTACATCTTTCTTCTTTTTTTTTTCGCTTTTTGCTTCTTTGCCAGCGAAGATGGTCGATTTGTTAAGAGAAATTTCTTCGGTGCTAGTGGCATTATAATCTTTTGTAAGATATGAGAGTCGATTTTTATATCTATAGTTATATTTTATTATAATCATTCCAAAGTAGGGCACAGAAAGTTAAAAACATGTAACGTGGCTAAAAGTAAACCTGTACTTTGACTTATACAATTATCTTGATTTTGACACTTGCAGGTTTGGAGATAAAGTATACTCGCCATCTAGCGGTGAATGCTCAAAGTAGTATTATCGAGTTTGAAATTACTTAAAACTGGTCTTAATTTTTTTAATGGAATAACATTGTTTTTTCTATACCAAGTTTCTAAACTCGAGTTACGATAATTTAGTGCAGTCTTTACAACAGTATGACAAAATCTTACACCATAACTTGTTGATGTGTATGTTATGAACCTAAAGTAGAAATATAGATCCAATTTCAGTCGTTTTTTTATTTATTTATAAAAGAATTTGTAAAACACGCGGAAATAAAAATAAAAATAAAATAAAATAAAAATCGTTCCTTTGGGAGTTATGAGTTATAACGTGGACACGTGAGCTTTCGCGTATCAACTTGTAAGCTACATAAAAAATATTGATCGACAGGCACTGGAATAAACGAAAAGTTAAGATCGCAGGTCGGACATGGCTAGCGCACTATTAGTTTTTCTTTCTAACTATATATTCAAAAGTATGTTCAGAGGTATACGGTTGGGGCTTTCTGCACGTTTAATATTCGTAAATTTTGCAGATAAAAACTAACGCTTAGCTCTCACGTATTTCAGTGATAAATCGAGAACCTGTATAATTTCCTGAGAACTAATAAACGGTTAGCTTTTCGCGAAGAAATTGTCCTTCGGGCTTTATTAACGGTCTTCGAGCAATCAAACATCTTTACGAGACGGCCGGACCGAGTCGTTAAGATAAGTGAAAGTCTGTTAGGATAAAAAACCAATGCCGTAAAGCGAGTGATAAGATAGAAAACGAGTAATGTGTACATCTGGTAAAAGAAAACAAAAATTTATTCAAGTTACACGCGATCTAGCTCTCTGAGCTCATGTTTTCGCGTCTCTTGGTTGGTTATGCACACTATACGTCGATTAATAAAGATAGTTCACCAAGAAAATATGTAGTCTCAGCGATTCTATATAATTTATTGAAAAAAGGGTAATTGAATCAACAACAGTTTATTTGGACCAATTTCCTACTTCATTTAACAAATGTTTGATCATGGGAAATAAACCACTTAACGGATATTCGAGGTGTAACGAACGAATCTTACGACAAAAACCACTCGATTCTTGCCTCAAGATTAAGATGATTCTTGTCATTCGATTTTCATTTCTCTCAGTATACCTAGATGGCGTATTATTGGCTCCCCTAAGTGAAAAATTCAGTTCACAAAATAAATTAAATTATTTTATAGAGAAACCATTTTAGAGAAATTATTTTATAGTTCAATTGATTAAAAGAAATTTATCAAAAACTTTTAAGATGATCAATTATTCGGTTTTCTGAATAAAATACACTCATGTGCACAGTGTGTACACAGTCGAGACTTATGAATCGATGACAGTGTTTCGTAATCTTCCGAAACGGAATACTAAAGTTCCTGATTCTATTGTTATACTGCTGGTGGTAAAATTTATACGCGCACATTATTATTGAGAAAATAATTTTATTATTCAAAGAATTTTTCAATCAATCTTTAGTAACCGTTTAACTTATTTTGGAGGATAATTAATTATTATTATTGATATTGAATGTTCGATATTTAATAAAACGTACTAAGCGCATTAACGTATTAACTTATAATAATTTGGCTTCATTAAACATTTAATCAAATCAAAATATGTACACGTAGACACTAGAATTAATTTTATAACGTGACGAATTTTTTTCAAGTTCAATATATATTTTACTCGTATGAAATAAATGTTTCGTTGCGGTGTGGATAAAAAATAGTCTTTTGTTCTTATAAATTATTTCTTTCGTTGAACTGCATAATTGATTAATTCAAATATACAGTTGAAACAATAGGATAATGGTCAACTCATTATATTGAACGGTCCGTTATTTTTTCTCGGTGAGTGTGCTCTATATATGCATCGTACGCGACTGCTAATAGTCACCGCAATATATTTTCATTATACTTGAGAGGTGTAGATTTGCCCATATAATTGAGAGATTCGGTCTAACTGCATGCGCCTATAAATTCTCGTTACGCGCGCATGTGGACTGGCAATTCCACCGCCGCATGGCTATGTGTATAGTATATCCTATCTACGGATGCAATACCGTGAAAATATAAATACATCCATTGGCGCATAAATAACAGCTTCCAAAAGATAGACGGAAAATGTTGCAGATGCGGCGGCAGCGCTATTGCATCAATTCGACGGACAAATGCTGTATTTCCCCGCGCATCCAAACGAGAGAGAGTAGTCGCTAAAAATTTTTAGCGCGCGTCACTCTTTGTGCGTGCGTGTGTGTAGCACACATAACGCGTCCCATGGTTAACCCCGTTACCTTCTGAAATTTTCCCTGTCGGAAAATGTGTATATAGGCGGAAAAAAAAAGTTTGACAAAAAAATATAGTTTCGCGTATAGGTATATAGAGCAAAAACGGAAGAAACGTGAAAAATGAGCGACACACATTGCATTTCGCAGTCAGGTGGCTTTCTCTCTCTCTCTCATTCCGGAAGTATATATACGATATATATCCGTACCCTCACACACGCACATCGAGTCCATGTACTTGTATATATGGGGTAAAGATCGATTTCACACACATATATAACGCGCATCGATGCTAGCTAGACGCGGCGCCGACTATATCGATACGATGAATGCTCGCTATAGCAGGTAGGTACGCGCCCATCAGCGTTATACGAGGTTTTCTCTTCTTGCCCTCCATGCCATGCCATGACACTAGCCACCACTGGGCTTTCTCTCTCTCTCTCTCTCTCTCTCAGCTCTCTCTCTCTATTGTTGCTAGGATCGTAAGCGGAGAAAATCCCGAAGCCGTTAAATGCGCTCCTGTGCAAGTGTGTGTGTGTGTGCGAGCTTGCGAGAGCTATAATGGACCGATCGCTGCAACCTCCCATGCCGATGGCAAAATGACAAATCGATAAATCTCCGCGCGAGCTCTTCGGTTTATATATTCTCCTCTGTATATTTCATTGTCCGATAATACGCGAGCGAGAGAGAGAGAGGCCTGTGTATGGTGCGCGCACAACGGAGAGATATCGTACAAATGTCATCGTTATATATAACTCGCGACTGGGGAGCTTTAATTTTGCGTTAGATCTATATTATTACGCGAGTGAAGCAGTTCGTATTATGCAGAGATCTACGCGCGATCGTATTTCTTTTGTTTCTGCGCGCGACCCTTTGTTGTTATCTATATCGTATATCTTTTGTCTGTGGCATAGGTATACACAAAATTATCATCGCAAAACTTACTTCTGTGCGTAAGAGAGACAGAGCTGTTTACGAGACAATTCATTTCTCGCCTTTAATTTTCCGCCATGACCTTCGAGAACCAGCCGCAGACTTCGTTATATACATAATCTGCACTGGGCTGGCAACTGTACTCGAGTATTATACTATACATACCACCTGTTATTTCACCGCAAGATAGTCGCGTAAATCTCGAGAGCGCATATAACGTTAGAAGACCGTACGCCCGGGACATACACTCGTGTACAGACGCACACACACACACATATAATACCAACGGAGAAATTCTCTTCACGCGGAAAACTTGGCAAATAAATGGACGCGCGAGACTTGAGTCGGAAGGCGGTGGCGCGCACCAGAAGGTGTTTATGTATTTCGGATGGCCTCCGCAGACGATGTATGTATAATATGTATGCAGATGTTTGCGCAAAGTGACGTGCACATTCGTTATGTACGAGCTCCAAGAGGGTCTCGCGAAATGATCACACCCGCCCGCGTGAAAAGCCGTGTTTCATATATACATCATAAATATAATATAATATAAGCGTCGATTCCGTCAAGAGAGAGAGAGAAAAACAAACGCAATGAATTATGTAAAGATTTTCCTTCGCAAAACGAGTTTTATGTTTATACGAACTTCAACTTTTTCAACGTCGGACGAGCTTAATGATTTACTAATGAGACAACGACGAGTAGCGCATATATAGTCTGCGCCTTTGCGTTGCGAGCACTCGACGAGCTATACATGCTATACGCGATGAAGCTGATGAGAAACGAAAAGAAGTAAACTATGAATGGGGCGCGCGCGCGCGCGCACTGCTACTATATAGCTCTGAAGTTTTATCGCTGCAGAAGCTTCTCTCTCTCTCTGTCGCTTGATTTACTTAGCCCCCGTGAATTTGCGTGTATATAGCGCACAGAGCGTATAATCTACTGAAAATGCTCGGTTGAGCAAACACAAAAAGTCTCGCGCGCCACGCTATGAATTGCTTGATTTTTCCGCCGCGATAAATTCCAAGCAGCCGAGAGAGAGGACGATTATGAGATACGATTTTACAACACATTTTCTTGGAGAGAGAGAGAGAGAGAGAGAGAGAGATATATAGTAGTCGTGCACACAGCGTGTCGCGCAAGTTTTTTTTCTCCGTATTATATAGAGCTTTGCATTATACGGGAGCTTTATATACGTATATCGATTGATTTATCGCGCGCACCGAGCGAGTATAAGTCGATGTGAAAAAAAGCGTAATACTTCTGTCGCGAATCTTATATCTACTATATAGGCAAAAGTAAACAGAGGAGCTCTGCGCGGGCCAATTTATCGCGTCTCGAAAGCTGCGCATCTTTGATCTCGTATACATCCTCTCCCAATTACTCCTATATAATATAGCTCCGCAGTATATAGGCAGCTAATTCCAAGAGACGTGTCTCGAAGACGTCTATCGGCTAGGTCCTGCTCTTACAGTTACAAACTGCCGTTGTCTTCTGCAGTTCTCACGCCTCGGTTCGTACTACTACTCCTCTCTCTCTCGGTGTAATAGTGCAAGTCACGCGTATTAAATACGCGCGTGTCGCCTTCGGTAACGTCCGGAACGTTAATGGATACTCTCTGTCTCTCTTTTTCTCTGTATAGCCTCTCTCTCTCCCTTTCTCTCGCTTCTTTTTTTCCACGCGATGCCCCGGCGCGGGCGCGTTCCCCGAGCTTGCGTGAATTTTAATGAGATTTATAATTATAAAGCGTGTGCAGCAGTAGCGGCACTGCAGCGCAGTCTCTGCGCGCGCGAAGCGGCTCGTTTGCAAAAGCTACTACTATTACTACCACCACTACTGGTATATATACGGGACTGTACTATATCTGTGTGTATGTGTATATTTTTTTTGCTCTCTCTCGGCGTACAGCCGCCCCGTCACCTGCAGCTTTTTTTCTCTCTCTCCTCTTTCGCTCTATCCCTCTATTTCTCGCGTAATCTTTTTTGTCGGCCGGCGACGAGAGAGCTTTGTCGCCGAACAAGCGCGCGGCATTATCGTTCACCGCCCCCGTTTTTGTTTACTCTTTGATAAGCCGCCGCCACCGCCGCGCCTCGCGCTCTGACACACATTACTATACACATATAGCTGTGTATACGCAAAACTCGAGAGAGAAATCGTTGATGAGCTACGCTATCAACCCGCCCCTAATTTCGTTCCGTAGCGGCGCGACGAAAGCCGCTACACGCCGTAGTGCAGGCATTAGACGTTATACGCCGTATATAATGATTTATACTTTTCCGATATATATTATATATTATGGTGGAGGCCGGGCAATATTAGGCGAGTGTAAATTTGCGATACCGCGCATACTTCGCGAACCTCTGTTTGCGCTATAGTAATACGGTACGTATACAATTTTTTTTTTAAACTTTCTCTCTCTCTATCTCGACTCGCGCGCTTAACTTGTGAAAACTTGCTGCTGATGCTGCCGTAAGCTTTTAGATGCGGTATATATATGAGAAAAAGAAACTAAAAAAGAGAAAGGAGGGTAAAAGTACAAAAGCAATTATTTCTCTTTGAATTTAGAAGCTCGTACATAGCTGTGTTATGAGAGGAGGAAAAGTTCGCTCGTGAAAAAAAAATTGCTCTAGCACGAGACTGGTACAATTATTAATCACGTTAGCGTCCGATAATAAGGCATGCATAGTGTGGAATTAAGAGAAGTCGATGTCCGTTTATTTGCCAATTAGCTTCCTCTTGAATTAGGAAAAATCATTATTAGGTGCTGCGTGCAATTAATATATACTTCGCTGTGAAGATTTTCTGCTTGAAAATTCAAGTATAATATTGGAAGGTTTTTTAACAAGTGGATTTTAATGTGGTTTCCAGTAGATTTTAAATTTTATTACTTGTCAAAAATTATTCATACAGGAGTAAATACTAGGGATGTGCGATTCTACTCGATTCCTAAAAATTGATTCGATTCTTGCGTTGTAGAATCGATCCTTTTTCCGATTCTCGACAATGGCTTCGATTCCGATTCTACATTCTTTTATAGCAAAGAATCGATTCCGACTTTAATTTATCCATTTTTTCCGTTATGTTAGAGTTTTTTGTTTAGTTAATATTCAACTTATGGGTCAATACGTTTGATCGATACTTAAAATTACCAATATTTCCTCGGAATAAAAATATTTATAAATTTTGGAAGAATAGAGCTCAGTAATTTTCAATAATGAGCAAAATAGTTCTTTGAAATCTTATCATCTTATCTTTGAGTGTTCTTAGTGAGCAAATACTTTCAATCCCAGACCTTATAAAAAGGGATAATTTGACGCTCCCAACGAAGAGTATAGCATGTTTATAAGTTAATTTAAATTGAAATTCCTTTTCGTGGCAATTAAGTGACAAGGAACTACTTGAATATGTTATTATTTTTACAAAGAATTATTTAAGATTGGAATTATGGGATTTAAAAAAAGTTCAAATTGATCAAAAGTTTTGTATATGATTTTCAATAGTTTTGTAATTCAATTAATTTAAATAAATCAATCTAATTTACGTATTGATAATCTGAATAATATTTGCACTTTTCTTTTTCTTAAAAAAAATTTGAGAATCGGAATCGATTCTTCGATTCTTTTTCAAAATAATCGATTCTTGAAAAACGATTCTCTCAGGAATCGGCCGTGAAGAATCGATTCGATTCTTAGTGAACACAAATATACTACATCGTTGTTACATTATATCGCTCGTATACTTAATGGTAAAACTTTAGTTTTTCTCTTTTGGTTTCCGAGGATTCGGCCATACGCCATCTAGCGGTAACTCACGAACTACTACATACCCGAAAAAAAGTTAAAAATACATGAAATGCTCAATGCTCTTGACATAGCTTTCAATATATTATTTATGTTTTGAGCATAATACATTACTTTTAATGCAAACGTTGTAATTATATTTCAAGTATTTACTTCAAAAGTCTCACATTGGTCAAGTAAATATGCAGTTTATTTACTTAAATTTTAATATTAGTACCACTTAATTAATTTTAATAATGTTATTTCAATTTTCACGCAAAAATCATTGGCTTTTAGAAGTAATTTTTGTAATTTAACGGTAAATATAAAGGTCATTAACGTATGTGAATATTCCGGTACAAACGTCCATTAAACCTACTTTGAATTCACATATAACACCAGATGAAATTTACGAATTATGTATACGAAATTTTACTGTGATGTTATATATATTAAACGAATACCTCTGATAGATAAAATCGCTTTTACGCTTATCACAAAGCTTTCTTTACGAGCAAGCAAAAAATCCCAAATCAATTGCCGTTGCGGTAGCATCTTTTAAATAATCACTTGTCTTGCAACTCTTTTACCCTCAATGTTGACAATATAAAAGCAATCAATAGCGCCAATCTCTCTTGCACGTTTATATTTTTTTTTTTTGTCACAATTTACAACCCGTAAACATTAATCTCTTCCGATCCATTGGCCGTATACATGCGGTATTGACAGTTCGGCATTCTTTCTAATGGAATTTTTTTTCTGCTTTCGTACGATTAATATCGACGTTGAAAAACGGAGAGAGAGAGAGAGAGAAAGACGTATGAACGGTGTATCCGTGCGCGGGCGCGCGCGAGCTTTGAAGAATGTTTGATTATTATAAGGATCAAGCTCGAGCCAGCGAAGAAAATGCCACGAGAGCGAGAGAGCGACGATGACTGAGGGAGATACTCCATTGTTTTCTTGACTCCGGAGAAACGTAATTTACCATCGACTAGCGCGCGATGTTATTATTTGTACTGAAACAGCCGCCGGGATTAAATAATCCGCATTGTTTCAAAACGAAATTGAGTCTCGCTCTTACAGCGTATACAGTAAAACACGGAAAAATTGAATGGCTGTATGCGCCCTCGCGCACACCACGCAGGGATTCTCGCGGAGCAATTCGTACTTATAACATCGCGCGTACGTCCGCGAATTACCAACTCTCGCGATATAATAATATAAAAGCACATCATCGCGGAGAGTTTTCAACGAGCAATTATACTTGAATATAATTCTCGGGGAAATAATGTGCTGCGTTGCCGCGCTCGTCGCGCGCAACGCGAATCGTGCATTCGTCGAAATTTATGCAGCTCGAAATTAAAGCTAATACAGCGCGAGGCATATTAAAAGTTTTAAAATGCGTACAATAATTCACATGCGTGCGCTCTCTTGGAAGTCAATACTATACAAAAGATGCGCCGCACGGGCTCTCATGAACTCGAGCGACGAGTAATATAACCACTCGCGCTTTTATAAGAGGGTAACAAAACGGTCGTAAAGCGCCGCAAAGTTGCTCCCATGATTTCGTATTATATATAATATATCTCTGCGCGTGTAGGAGGCAAGACGTCGCGCGCGCCAGCTCGGTAAATTATCCCCGCGTAATCTTGAAACTTATGCTAGATATAACGCAGCGGCGCGCAGGACGTTTTTATATATAAAGCGCCGCGCGTCCCAAGAGTTGACTAAGTACTTCAGCGAGTGCGAGCGAGCATATTATCGCTAGCACGCGAGAAACTCTAATCGAGCATCGTCGTCGTCGTCGTCGTCGTCTGCATTACTACTACTACTTGGGGGGAGCTCTTTTTCTGCTGCCTGTGTATACATAAGCGAAAACAATGACGATGGAGCGCAGCAATCCTTACACGCTGTATATATATAGTACGTATACACTCGGCACCCAACGTGATTACTGCTGCTGCAGCTTTGGTGTTGACAAAAAGCTCCGCCGCCGCCGACGACGACTGCTGTATAGATATGCTTTCGCGCGTGTGTGCACACCTGTACGTTCATTGTCAGAGCTCATCCATGAGTGTGTGTGTGTGTGTGTGTGTGTGTGTGTGTGTGTGTGTGTGTGTGTGTGTGTGTGTGTGTGTGTGTATGTAACTTTCATTTTGCAAGCTCTCCCGCGAGATTATACGTCGCCTAATTCGCGAACTTACTTAATTATTCCAGCTCGCTCGGCGCTCGTTAGGCAAGATAGTTTCGATAGAAAACACACACGAGCTTGTGTGTCTGTGTGGGTATGCGTGCGTACACGTATACAAGTATAGAAGAGAAAAATCATCGTAATTATTTATTGAATAAACAGCGCCTATAGGCCTCGCGCGCGTATCCAAATTAGTGCCTCGTCGTCGTCGCTCTCTGTATAAAGCCTCGATCCAATAAAGCTGCAGCTCGAGCTTGAACTCCGCATAATAAACGCGTACACGCGGCCGTGTGTATATATTACCCTGCAGCGCCCTATACACCTATAGTGCGCCAATGTATATATCTGTACGCGCGCTCAAGAGAGCCAAAGACAAACGAAGCGAAGCGGCGGCCCGACCGAAAGCTCGCGCGTAATTTCCGCGCGTGTACTCAACGGTGTATTTATTATTGCACCCGCGCGCGTGGTGCAAGCGCATAAAGTGGCCTAGTTGTTGCTGTGTTGCCAGCGGCAGCGCCGTTGTAACTACTGCATGTATTGCGAATAGTGCAGGAGTCATATACACGGCTATTAATAGCACGGCAGGCTTCAACCGAGATTAAAAGATCTGTCTCTCATAACGCATCTCGCGAGAAGCCTCCCTGTTTAAAGCGTCTCCGATACACTTACATGCACTTATACAGAATGGCGTACCTTTAGGCTTTACCCTTCGTGTAAGTTCACATTTTCGTGCTTCTTGTGTGTCGCAATAATGTAGCGTAAGAGCTTTTTACCTCGAATTACATAAAGTAAATTGAGACTTTTGGGGAACTTACTTTAATTGACTACTTATAATCAGTAAATTGCATTTCTTTAGACGTAGGTATTTTGCACGAAAAATATATGTGAAGCAAAGAACAGCTAGCTCGATACACACGACGTCGAGCTTTTTTAAATGACCCTAGCCTCCAACCACTATCTACTCGACGAAATCTAGCTTAGGCGTGCGCGTACACATGCACCCACTCGTGGCATAGTATAGGCCTTCTTTCTTAGCTTAAAAATAAAGAAGAAGCCTGGAATCAAAAATAAGCCAGCGCAGTGCAGTGTAGTAGGTATAGAGGTCTTTTCATCGACATCATCAGCGTGGCGCGCAGCGTCATCATCGTTTCGGGTGTGTGGGTGGGTATGTGTCGTCACGTCTCCCGCGCGTGGTCCACGTTTTTTTTTTTGCACGTATACACACGTGAGCTGTGGGAAAGTTTTGAGTGCAGCCGCGAGCCACCAGCCCACACGACGACGACGACGACGACGACGAATAATATAGCACGAATAATCGCGTGTGCTGCGTTGGACCTCGCACATGCATACACACACACACACGTATAACACATGATCAAGTCTTGAATAGCTCTCGTTGCGGTCTATGTATACGCAAACATACTTTGCCTATTTCGCGTTGCAGGGCTACTTTTTTTTTCGTCAGCTTCTTTCAACCGGTGCTGCAATTCCGACGACTCGAGGCGCTCGTCTCTCTCTCTCTCTCTCTCTCTCTCTCTCTCTCTCTCTCTCTCTATACTATACGTGTATTGTGTTGCTCTGCTACTGCTGATGTTGGTGTAGTAGCAACTTATATTCTCTTGAATACAGAGGGAAGAGAGAGAGAGAGAGAGAGAGAGAGAGAGAGAGAGAGATAGATAGAGCAAGGAAAAAAAAGCGCCAAGCGATTTTTCAAAGGCGAGCATGCATAAATTGCGCGTGGATCTGCAAGTTTTTCTCCTCTTGCGCGAATAGTTTGTGATACTGTATGCGGCAGCGCCTTTTTTTACTGGGGCTATTGAATGAATAATAATAATAATAATAATAATAATAATAGAAAAATACAAAAAAACCGAACGTATCCCCAAATACTCGTTCAGGGATTTTTTATTGCAATGCACTGCGCACATGTAAATACAAGCAAACCAACGCGAGTAGCTTGAATTTAAAGTTGGCGGCGAGCTTGTGCTCGTCTGTGTGTGTTTTGTGGCCGCAATTTTACCGATCACGTAAACATATACTGTACGCAATAGGAAAAAAGCTGACTTGATAATATTTCGTACGCGTATACACGGCGTTTTATTGGAAAATATATAAGAATGCGAGATTCGTACATATGTATGTACTAAAGCTGCAGCTCGTATTATGTCGCTCGTATAGCATGTACGAATATGCGCGTCGTGCGTTAAACTCTATACGGAGAGAGAGCACAAAAGTCGCGAGTGCATCGATGCGAACTTCGCATTCCTTGCCTGCAGAATATATATCTATGTCGTCCTTCTAGCGTATCCTAAAGCACGAACTTTGCTTTTTTTTTACTTTTTTTACTCTCCATTGCGATTGTGTAGCTGTGCGAGTGATTCCGATCGATAAATTTATAATGTATAAGGGAAAAATTATATATCAGGGAAAATTATCGTGCCAGAAGGACTCGTGCATTCCGAGGTTGTTCGTTACATCGAAACGCGTACCCTTTCTCTCTCTCTACTTTCCGTTTGTCGGCCTGGGCCAAAGAGACACTTTAATTAAAACGCTTTAACTCTCGCCGCTGTTATTTCAATTAGAAAATAGCTTAACCTTTTCCTCGGCGCGCATGCGTGCTCTCTGTCATTACGCGCGAACAAAGAGAAGAACGAATTCTTTTTTTCTCCGCATCCTGTCGATTTCGTATGTATGTGCTGCTGCACACCGAACGATCAGACGTAACCATCCACGCGGGCTTTGACTTATACACGTATAAAAAAATTCCCGAGAAAATATGGATTGCCTCGGCAACTGCGGCGATGACGACGTCGTCGTAGATCAAAAACCTTGAATTAGCATACATTACCGCGCAGTCGAGAATTTTTCCTATTTATCCAGCCATAGAGGAGAATCGTCTAGCTTGCCCGAGCGAAAGCGATAAGCCCGCGCCACCATAGCTGCATGCATATAAAACCTGTCCAGCCAAGAGTCGTCTTTTCGTGCTGCACACCTTCGAGCGATCAGAGCTTTTCGACTTGCCATGATGGCGGTGGATAGTGGTGGTGATGGAAAATTTCGTTTACTCGAGGCGCGCGAGCGCGCCCCGAAGCCCTGCCAGTCAATTTTCCGACGTACATTCAATACCCCCAACTGCATCGTATTTTCAACTTATTTCATGTAGCTATACGAGGCGCAAGAGAGAAGATGAATACCTTGTCTCGCTGACATTTCACCAAAGAATAAGAAGAAGAGAAAAAAAAAGAGGAGGAAAGTCACAATGATCCTTATTCCAGGAGGGAGACGATGTGACGCTAATACCACGAGCCGCACGGAAAACTCAGTCGTCAGCGGAATTTCGAGCTGTAATATATAAGTAGTACACTTCGATGACTTATGCACGCGCGCACGTAGCGAAGAAGTTTTGTTTTTCTTCGCGGCAGCCGGCCGGATTCGCTGCTGCGCTCGTCTATAAGTAACGCAGACGAGCTCGGAAAACTTAGAATTTATCTTGCGGGCGTGCATATACACTGTAGGCTTTAAAATTTGTAGTAGTAGTAGTATTAGTAGTAGTCATCAGGAAACCACATCGTCGTCGTCGTCGTCGTCTCGTCGTCACACGCGATGATCAATAAATAGCTTCGCTGCACTCGCGTGACGACTTTTTTCTTGTATAAATCGAGCGCTAAATTTTTGGCATGTTTCGAATAACGCGCGGCATTAACTTCGGTGGCTGATGATACTATGTATATAGGAAATAAATAACTTTATAGTTAAAAGTTATGCTCGTTGGGTGGTTATTTGTCTTTTATACTTGCCGCAGCGCGCAGTTAACTTTTACATGCGAAACGTTTTCCTCTCTCACTATCGTAGCTCAATCGAGTTTACGTATTATATATTAACGCAACTTTGTCTCAACGTGTGTGCAAGTTTAATATCATAAAAGATAAAGGAAACTTTTTGCTGGCGATAAAACTGATGGATTCTCTCCTGTGTGTCGAGTTATGATGATTTTCAGTAAAATTTACACTGCTTTACACTTAATTATTTTTTTAATAAAACAGTTTCCTTCAAATAAAAACAAGTTGAATAAAACAATTTCCTTTACCTTTCTTATGTTATATAAATAACCAAATTTAAACTTGATCACTTGCGGGTTTGGGATACGACATCTATCGTCAATATCCTATACTATAAAATGTATCCTCAAAAATTATGCAGTTTCTAGCTAAGGTATAAGCATTGTTTACCTACATCCACACTTAAATTTCACTCATAATAGCCCCCTTGAAGCAACAAATTCACGTGGACGCTATTAGGCAATATGGCCAAAATTCGGCCGCGAGATGACAGCAGCGTCGAAGGTCAAAATATGCGCACCGCCGACCGCGCACCACCGACAAACGCGCTTTCGATCTCGTCGCCATTGCCGATCGAAATTTGCACGGTATTTAAAATAATGGATCATATTTACGGAAATCTTAGTGTAATCGCTTTGAAACAATTATTGAGCGAGAGAGGACTCAGGGTGACTGGGAGAAAATCACAATTAATTGAAAGGTAAGTTATTCAATATGTTTAATATGCAATAACAATTAGGTTAGGGGGTTTTGTTATTGTTTTTTTTAATAACATTCAATGCAACATTTTCTATTATCTTCTACACAAATTTCGTTTTCTTAGATTAATTCAATATGAAAACTTCTACTTTCAAGCAAGGGAAAGGATCCGATTCCGAGCATAAATATGGAAGTCTTAATTTAAAACAATTACAATATTTATTGAGAGAGAGAGGGGCCAAGGTGACTGGACGAAAATCCGAATTGGTTGAAAGGTAAACTTTATTTGATATACAATAACAATTGCGTTGTTTTAATCATTAAATTTACTTTTTTTAGATTAATTTATTATGAAAAAAACAACAACTTCGACTATGAAAGAGCCGAAAAAGATGAAGTCATTGAAACTCCTCCACCTCAAGAATATATGGACATAAATTCTTCAACGTTACTGCCAGCATTTTCTAAACTTCATCTAGATATTTTTGTAAAGAGCTATAATGTACCAATAGAAAAATCACAAAATTTGTACAATGATGGGTTTCTGCAGTACATAAGGTGTTGTAAAAAAGGTAATACTATAGATTTCATATTAAACTTACAATTTTATACACACATATATGATTGGTATAATTATCACTTCCAGATGACCAGTATTTTATCAAATCATCATGCAAAGCTGAGTTAAAAAAACATATGAAATATATATGTGACATAAAGTTATTTGGCGATGGAGAGGTAGATTTAAGCATGTGTGACTGTCCTATCGGTCGGTCTACTAAGGCCCATTGTAAACATATTATTGTGACTTTGATTGCTCTTCTCCAATGGCGAGTTGACAAGTTTGCTGTTTTAGAAGCCACTTGTACTGAAAAGCTGCAAACTTTTCATAAACCTACCAAAAAATATACTGGTTCTCCAGTTAAAGCTAGTGTTTTTAAAAAAAGGAAGCTGCCTCCAAAAAAGAAAATTCTCAATTCAATTCTAAATCTACAATTTTCAGATGATTTTCAAATTTCTTATTCAGATTATTTTAAAAATGTTATAACGGCATCAAGTTTCAATAATAACATGACCATCAAACAAATCCTCCAACCAGCCAATACATATGCTGTAGAGTGGGACCATGGGTTTTATTCTAAAGTGTCAAATGAATA
The DNA here is from genome assembly GCA_902732785.1 of Trichogramma evanescens. Classification (NCBI taxonomy): domain Eukaryota; kingdom Metazoa; phylum Arthropoda; class Insecta; order Hymenoptera; family Trichogrammatidae; genus Trichogramma; species Trichogramma evanescens. The sequence goes on from CACVKI010146281.1 coordinate 23,345, forward strand.
TAAAGTGTTAAAGTCATTAGGATTAATTGATTTATCTGTAGAAGAAGTTACGAATATAGAGTTCAAAACAATTGACCAGAACAACAATGACACTTGGAAGCAAGAGAGGTGTGTTAGATTGACTGCCAGTTTATTTCATTCCTGCTGTATGAAATTAAACAATGAAGAGGGAGCAAAGTCACTTGTAAAAAAAATTATGAATGGCTCGACATTTACTAGCAAAGCAACAAATCATGGAATAATACATGAAGAATCAGCCATCCAAAAATTTCAAGAGCTCAATCATAATGCTCTTAACATCCAAAAATGTGGTTTGTTTGTCCCTGTTGAAAAACCATACATTGGAGCTACGCCAGATAGACTACTAGGTACAGAGACTATCGTTGAAGTCAAGTGTCCATATTCGATTAGGTACACTGGGATACATGAAAAAGCAGTACCATACATTGAGAAAGATAAAAATGGATGTTGGCAACTAAAAGAAGATCATCCATACTATTATCAGGTTCAGGGTCAACTTTATGCAACAAAAAGAAATTATTGTGATTTTATAATTTATACATTTATAGATTTTAAAAGAATTACAGTATATAGAAATGAAAAATTCATTTCTGAAATGCTTGCAAAGTTAGATTTATTTTATGAAAATTATCTTAAGCCAGCTTTATTAGACAAATATCTGTATAAAAATTATTACTCTATGTTTGAAAATTAATACTTATTCAGTATTATTAATTTTTAATTATCAAGTAAGAAAAAAAGTTTATACTTTACACTATAAATACTAAGAAAATGTTTTTATATTTCTTACCAAATGAATAAGAAGAAAATTTATATTTTTATATTATTAAGTCATAAGGATTAATACAGTAGATGTTCTGTAAAGTGTAATTTAGAAAAAAAACACCATTTAAGCTTGTTGTATTGTTCTTGAAAATGTTTATTAAAAATCATTTTTACATGAAAATTGTATTTTTCTTATTATTTGTAAAACTCAACATTAATTATTTATTATGTGTAATTCAGCTTACATAATATTGTCTTTAAAATTAGCCAGCATGATACATACACTAATTATTTCTGATGATAAAGGGAGAAGATCACGAGTGAGTTTTTTTGAAAGAATAGTATAAGTTTTCATTAATCCAATAATCCTCTCCACATGAACTCTATGCTTAGACAATTTTCTATCTTTAACAATCACATTATGCGACAAACTTCCACTGACCATTGGAGTAGGTGTGCAGACAGTGACGTTGCATGGGGCAAACAAATCTTGCACCATGATTCCCTTGTCTGCAAGTATCACATCACCTGATTCACATTTCTGTCTCAAATCACTGCGTTCAATTATCTGTCGATCACTAGTAGAACCACCATAAGGCGTAGAAATATAAGATATTAAGCCACCTGGGCTAGACCCTACCATAACTTTCAACGTATTACTATTTTTATATGTACTAAAAGTAGCTTGTTTTAATGTAGGATTACTGGGAGCATCTATTTTCAATTCTGTGGCGTCTAGTGTAACTCTGGTTTTAGGATAATTATTTTTGAAAACATGAGGCATATAAAAGTTGACTAATTCTCGACTAGGCCATATGTCAATAAGGGACCACAATTTAGCCATAGACATTATCCACACATAAAATATTTCACTCACACAAGTTTCACTGATATTGAAGTGTTCAGCTAACTCCAAATTACACGCATCTCTTCTCAATTTCCACAAAACTAAAAATAGCTGATTGCCCACTGTAATTTTTTTTGATTTTTCTAAACTCTCAAAGTGATTTCTAACAGGTTTTAACGTTTGCAAAACAACCATATACTTTTCATATGTCAATCCAATAAAGTGTTGTAATTGTTTAGGCTTTTCTTTATAATCTTCAATATTGTATTTTGCAAATCCAACAGTTTGAACAGCAACTGCTTTACTTTCTTTGCAAAAGTTATTTTTGGTCACTTGTTCACATATTAAATTATTTTTCTTCACTGGTTCAGGTGAGACGTATACTTCTTCATACACATCAAAGCCTTGTTGTTGAGCTGATGCAATAATGTACTCCAATTCATTTTTATTGAGTGAGTGTACAGGAGAATCTGTACAATCCATATTAAACATGTTTGTATTAATTATGTCACTGCTACTAATTGAATGAGGATTGTTGATACTTTGTTCTGTCACCTGCAAAACAATAAATAAATTCAATGTTTATACTGAATAAATATATGTAATTTTTATGCTAAAAAATGGTATAAAATAACATACTGTCGATGGGTGTGCTTCTTCTTTTTTTCTTTCTGTTTGAGAAAAGATGGTTGGAATGCAATTAGTTATTAGTTTTACTCGACTCATCTCATATCCTCCTATAAAATAAAATAGGTATAATTAATTATCTTTACAATGAAATAAAAAAAACTTCAAGAATATGAACAAATTAGTAAAAAGTTATCAATATTACTTACCTATGACACTTTCTGTATAAATATCTGTTGGTTTAAAATGATTAATGCACAAACCATGACATGACTTTGGATTATAGTTCGGTCTTTTAATTGCTTCTAACCATTGTTTCCTTAATTCAGGGTCTTTTGGGAATTTAAATTTTTTTTTCCCCTTACAATTTTTAACACTGCAGTTCATTATATTTATTTATTTTTTATTTATTTACTATTCAGGAAGAACTGTCAATGGGGCGCAACGAAAAATATCTACTGCTATCGAGATCAACCGGTGACAAAAATCATGCATCTGCGCATGACTTGACCTCCGACGCTGCTGTCATCTCGCGGCCGAATTTTGGCCATATTGCCTAATATTTAACGATAGTACATAAAAAATAACACAAATTTCACGGTAAATTTAACTCTTTATTATAGTAATAAAATGTATTAAGCACGTAGCATTAATTATTTTACATGTAGTAATGGAATAACTTTTTTTAGAGTGCAATTTTTGCGATGTACTATGATAAAGTTTATAGCAGAATTACAATAAAAAACTAGAATGAAGAGAAAACATATTTTTTTATAATTTTAACATTATTTTTTATAATCAAGAGAGTAGTAAAAGTCTCACTTTTAATATTCATTATAGTAATGCATCCTGTGCTCAATTTTAATTTTTATTATAAAAAATTTCTGCGCGTAAATTAAACTGAATTCACGTACGTCTTCGAAACCGAATGAAAAATATTGATAAAAAAACCCTTCGTATCTCAATAAAATTTTTAATCCACTTGATTAATTTTTATTAAAATACATTTACGACTTACACGCGAAAAAATATTTATTTCGGTTAAACTTCGAAATACAAAATAAAAAATGGATTATTTTCATTTTATAAAAAGCCATCCTCGAGTTTTCTCGTAGCAGCAACTTGTGCACAACTGCTACACTGCTACGAAGCTCAATCCACTTCGAGATAAGAAGTAAAGTTGCACAAAAAAAAAAGTGATGATTCTTTCGAGAGCTACTTTTCGACTTGAGTCCGCGCGGCGCGCGCGCCAAAGTCGACAGAGGGGCTGCTGCTCTCTTTTTTGCATTTGCGCTCGAAAGAGAAAACGCGTCCTGCCGGTTGAAAGTTTGGCTACGCGCATAAAATCAAGCTCACCCGCTGATATACCATCGTCTCCTATTCCGTTTGTCATAAATTTGTACAAGCTCAAAGTGCATCTAACGTTAGATTATATATACACGCCGGGCTCAGTTTATCCTACCTTCTTTCAATACAAATTTCTAAATGTAGCTGGAAAACATCTCGCTTAATTTTCCATATATACGCAAGGAGCAATTTGCTTGGCAAATTATTTCGTATATCAGATCGAACAAAACGGTGTGTATCGTGTAAAAGTTTGAAGGCATACATTACGGGGCTCGCATTTGTAAGAGGAAATACACGAGCGCGACACTTTCTCTCTCTCGAACATTACATGTAATGATAATGTTCTCCAATAGTCCCGAGCCGTTCATGCGGAGAAAAGCTCGATGCGTTTCTTTCAAGAACCAACACCCAAGATGCACAAAAAGCTCGTACATAGCACGTACCATACACACACACGACGCTTTAGCTTTCTTCCGTTTCCCCTTGTGCTCGGGCATTTATGTATACTGCGCCTGCATTTTTTACCTTCCTTCCTCGACTCTCTCTCTCTCTCTCTCTCTCTCTTTCTTTCTTTCTTTCCTACGCGCTCCTTTGTCGCGCGTATAATATTTTTTTTTTCTCTCCTTGCGCCTATACTACTATACACTTTGTGCGACGCGAGAAAGAGAGCAGCAGCAGCAGTATTGACCTACGCGAGACACGCGCAGAGAGAGAGAGAGAGAGAGAGAGCTTGGGTATATTGTACTCAGAGACGCCCAGCAAGGCTATAGCTAGAGCTGATATAGTGGCCTGGCAATCTATTGGCCATTTTAAAGAGAGAGAGCGTACTTTTCTTGCTAAGCTTTTATCTACGTATAGTAAGAAAAGAAGTGACGATGTCTGATGCAGGTTTTTCTTCGTCGAGGCTCGCTTGTGTGTGTGTGCCAGAGAAACGTGTTCTTCCCCCGTTTTACCTTGACATTTTTATGTGGCTGGGTTAATGTTTTTTTTTTTTTATTTTTTTTCTCACAAGCGAAGCACAGAGTACAAAGATTACATCTCTAAAATGGATCTTGAGAGGTTAACTCTTATATCTTTTACAATATATATACGCTACATATCATTTGTTCTGCTTATGCATGCAAGATCGAGCTTGCGCAGGGCACAGCAATTTATCTTCCGATATTAAACGATCGACAGTTTTCATCGATTCATGCTAAATTCCCTTATACATACAAAAGCCGCTTCGAGGGGCACAATTTTTCAACTTTACTTCCTTCTCTCTCTCTCTCTCTCTCTCTCTCTTTCTTTTTTGTTACGTGCGAGATCAGTGAAAAATACGTTTTGGGAATTTGTTGTGCTTGCAGAGTCTGCCGCAAACCCCGGCCGGAAGTTTAGCCGGGAAATCATTGGCCGCTGGCGCTGCCGCCTCCAGCATGGTCAATGGCGGCCCTCATCATCTGCACAATGACTCTGCTGATTCACACGTGAGTGCCACTAAACACACACTCACTCACAAGTCACACAGACACGCACGCACAAACTGCAATATATTTTCTTTCGCACCCCCTGCCCCTTCATTTTTTTTATAATAGGTATACTACTATATGGATATGACGTCGAAAAATTCATATCTCCTGCGGCTTTCACGCGTGCATTATCGGCTGTAGCAGAACACGAGAGGGCCGTATAGTCAAAGTGTTTAATCCTATTGAATAATCTAATGCACTCATGCTTATAACAGCTCACTCTCTCACCGACTAATTTTCACGGTTATTACGCTCAGGTGTTATATTTGAACTTCAAGCCAATTATATTATTTGATCCCTTTTCAACGCGCGAGGCGAGTCACGCGAGTGTGCGAGTAAATCGCAGCCTCTGCCGTCGACGCCCCTCCCGCGTTACTCCGAACCAAATAGGATTGCGAAATCTCTTTTCTTCTCTTTAGCCTTTTCGCCCCCTCTCGACAATGAGAAATTAACTGCTTATTCAACGCTTACTGTGTACAAGAGGTTAAGAAACTTAAATCGCAGTCATTAATCTCTTTATCCTGTCTTAGTCTCTCTCTCTTCCCTTTTATTGTAGTTTCCTTCTTATTTAATTTGCTGCGCGCTAAATTGTGCACCATTGGTCGTGGCCAATTTTTCATTACGACTACTGTTGCGAAGGTGATTCGCATTTACAAATCGATCCGTTGTTCGAAACAACGTTTAAACTCTTAAAATTTCATTTACCAAGGTTTAAAGTCGTTGCTTTGGTTTTGATTTTTTTTTTTGCTCTCGCGCGTGTAATTATACCGTAATATTTAAGCGGTAAATCGTAACGCAAGCTCGCAAGCTCTAATGACCTTCGCTCGCAAGCAAAGTTTTTTTCTCTCTCTCTCTCTCTCCCCGAGATATAATTCCCAGAGAACAGCCAACAACAGGCGTACAAGAGCAATAAGAGTCATCGTCGCTAAGATATTAAGCTTATGTAATGCGAATAAAGGGGTCGTTATTAACACTCGCGGCGAGGATGAGAGAGAGAGAAAGAGAATTCGAACACAATTTCTAATTTTCAAATGTATACAACGCGTGGCGCAAGCGATAAGCGAAAATAAAAAAATAGTCGCGCGAACTTTCGTATTATACGAATAAACTTTTGCGCAAATAGCGCTCGAATCTATACATCGCACACGGTATCTTTTTTTTCTCTCTCTCTCCCGTGTGTGCGCGAGAGTAAAAGCGCATTTTCGTTGCCTGTAGATGTACTTCGGGCGTCTATATACCGTAAGTCCGAGAAGTTAGCGATAAATTAGTTTAATCCCTCAAGAGAGAGAGAGGGAAAGAGGAGTATAAAGTTGTCCGAACAACTGTACAAGCTTTACTCCATGTATATGTACGGCACAATACCTATATATACATGTGTATACGCGCGCACGTGAAGGAGTAATAGCGCGCAGCAGCAGCAGTCGTGGTGAGTAATTTTGATCGAATCCGTAAGTTTCCCCAGGAGCCGCACAATGCGCCAATCTTCGTCTTCTTTAAGCTTTGGGCTTCGTTATAATATACATCGCGTTGTGAATATTATTTTCCACCTCTCGCTCTCTCTCTCTCTCTCACCCTCTGTCTCGCTCAACTGGAGAGGCTGTGAACGTATTATATGCTGTATATAGGTTTGGATGTGTGGGCGTGTGCGTGTGGTGCATGTGCTTTTAAGAGCCATATTTCCTCTTGGCTGCACAAAGGATTTTTTCTCAACTTCGACACACGGGACAATATAATTGGATTTTGAGGTGAGAGATAAAGTTCGAGACACCGTGTATAGACGCCACGTTATATAGAAAGTACGACGCGATGTTCTGCCATCGCAATTTTCGATTCGAAAAGGCGTATAGCTAAGATTTGAACAATAAACATAATAAATTACAGAACGATGTGCGATTTATGTTATTCGGACGAAAAATTTTAGTAGGAACATGGATAGATTGTATTGTATAATACGATGTATTTATAACCTACGAAAATTTTGTTTACACTTGCGAATTTCTGATACTCCATCTGTTGATGGAATCAAAAAGCTCACAATGAAACATTACACATGAAATATAAATATTATTGTGTACAGTACAAAACAAATTCAGCAATATTCATCTTTAAATTTTTCTACGAAAATAAAACTATTTTTTTAAATTATAAAGAGCCGTGTCATAACAGCCGTTAAAAGTGAAACGAAATTCAAAAAAAAACCCGCTTATAATTTTTGGAAAACGCCTTCATATGTAAGCGCGTGTTCATAAGCGAAAAAAGTATTCGTCTATATTTTTAGCATGTCTATTTAAAAAAATTTTTGAATTACACAGATTCGGTGGGTTCTATTTTTTAGAGCTGAAATTTCACATGCTCTAGAATTAAGTAGCAACGTCGCAGTTAGGTCAGACGTAGATTCGAAGCTTTACTGCAGATAATTTTGAGCGCTAACATTTTTCCTTTATTTTGCCTCATGTAAAAAATCATGACCATGAGTTGCGTAATAAAGAACCGTAACCAATGCGCACCCACAGTTCAAAAAAAAAAAAAAAACGAAGCAACATAGGCGAACGCATGTACGAACGAGAAATTCGCGTATATGCGAGCGTATTGGAACGCGAGCGCAGCCGTCCGTAAATTCAGTATACACCAAATCACAAGTGAGGTATATGGGGCAAAACACCATTGTTGCCCCAGCACCTCGCGGGTTTGACCGAAACAACCGGATTGCTCAGTTTTCAGCTCGCTTGCAAAGGCTCAAATAAAATTTAAAAAAATAAACTAAATAAGGTTTTCAATAGGTTTTGACCTCAGCTTTCAAGTGGTGGGGTCAAAAATACAAAAATATGCCTCCATAACCTCAAAAAAGTGACTTGAAGTTAAATTACGCTGTAACTTCTAGAGTGCAACTCCAATCGACTTTTAGAGTAGCTAGATCGAAAGATCTCGCGATCTTACTTCGGAATTAGTCTTAAAAAAAGTGGGTATTTTCGATTTTCTCGAACGGTGAAGGAGGAAAGAGCATTTTTCGAGCGTTTTGGCCGGTCACTCGGCGGGCTACGACTCTCCTTGCTTTTTTAATGCATAAAATTCCCCCCTCAAAAATAAACAAACATATGATTTCGATGTATTTTTTCCCCAGCTTTTTGATGGTGTAGTTAGTTTTTGGAAAATATACTTTTTTCAATGAATTATTAGAAGAAAGCGTAGATAAGAACGATTTATTTTAATATTTTTTGCATTTTATCATTGAAAAAATCATTTTTTCCTAAAATAAGTACCACTATCAAAAAGCTGAGGAAAAAATACATCGAAATCATATTGTTGTTTACTTTTGTGCGAGTAATTTAATGCATTAATAAAGCAAGGAGAGACGTAATCCGCCGAGTGACCCACCAAAACGCTCGAAAAATGCTCTTTCTTTCTTCCCCGTACGAGAAAATCGAAAATACCCACTTTTTTAAGACTGATTTCGAAGTAAAATCGCGAGATCTTTCGATCTAGCTACTCTAAAAGTCGATTGGAGTTGTACTCTAGAAGTTACAGCGTAATTTACCTTCAAGTCACTTTTTTGAGGTTATGGAGGCATATTTTTGTATTTTTGACCCCACCACTTGAAGGCTGAGGTCAAAACCTATTGAAAACCCTATTTAGTTTATTTTTCTAAATTTTATTTGAGCCTTTGCAAGCGAGCTGAAAACTGAGCAATCGGGTTGTTTCGGTCACTCCCGCGAGGTGCTGGGGCAACAATGGTGTTTTGCCCCATATATAGATGTCGACCGACTAGTTTGTTGCGTGCTTCTTTCTTCTCTTTTTTTTTTTTTTTGTTGGAGAAACATTTCTGTCTGGATAGTTAATTAAAGTTGTGTTGAGCAGCACCACCGCCGCTGTTACGCAAAAAGTTAGAGCTTTCAACTTTGTATTTTTCGTAATGATGAATCAGATTCAACTATATTGAGAGCGCCAATAGTGGGTAGTAGCACGAAGTGGATTCGACGTAGCGACGCGCAAAAATCTATAATTTAAACAAACTTCGAGATGAAATTTACTAAGCTAATATTCGCGTTATGAATTGCGCGATGTCGCGACGTTTAGGAAAGCGCAAACAAATAACTACCTATTAGTACTGCTACGGTATTTTTTGATACGTACTTTTTCATCGTTTGCATAACATCGCAGAAATGCTCAAAATTGATAATGACCTAAAGACTAAAAAATGTCAAATTTTTTCAAATACTTTATGAAAATTGGTTTAATTTTAGCAGGTTTTCTAAAATAATTATTTTAGAAGTATTAGGCGCTCTTTCAATGTCTGAAGAATGAAAATTTAACTACTTCAAAAATGTTGAGCCTAATATGTTTGAACTATTTCGAATACGATAATATCACTTTAAGCCTCTACCTTTAGATGGCTAGTATACTTTATGCCTAAGCCTGCAAGTGTCAAAGTAAAAATAAATGTATAAATCACAGACAGTATTCTCGCTTTTCGAATATTATTTTTGAATGATATTTATGCGGGGGTGTTGAAAATTACGAGTATCTAGCCATTTTCTAAACTGATCCTCAAATTCGATAGTATTGCACACTACACACTGTAGCTGTCGAAAGATCGTATATATACGTAACTGATTTTCCACAGCTCGCCGATCTCTTCGCTTATTCCGGAGACTCGTATTCACCGGGCTTGACGATGATAAAAAAAATCGATCGATTTCGAAAATGTCTTGTTTTCGCTGTATATATAGCTGCCGCACCTTTTGTGTATAAGATCTAGTCGATGCGCGCAACGAGATGATCAGAGAGACGCGTTTATATATTATTTGCCGAGCGATCGTTCAGGAAATTACATTATTGACGAAAGCTTCGATTCTATATACACGTCGTTTTGTCGTGTTTGCAGCTGTATATATAACGTATACATATAACCAAGCGTATAATGCGCGAGAATACGTTTGCCGTGACGCGTACAGCTATGCGACAAAAAGTCTGTTTACATACGATTCGTAACGCGCGTATCAGACGGAATTCATTTTCGTCGAATGAAAATACATCATTTATTTATATAGTTATCTTTTTTTCATTGAATTGATCCCCCCAACTACACAATGGCGAAATTTTACAAAGTTTTTATGCTCCAACCACATACACAATCTATCTCTCTATCGATCTCCCTTTTATATCTCCAACTGATCGTTATTTTCTCTCCATTTTTTTTTCCAGGAGCTGGTTTATCGGGACGGAAATTTGGTGTCGGGCTCGCTGGAGGCTCTCGTGCAGCACATGGTGCCCACCGAGGACTACTATCCCGATCGAGCTTACCTGTTCGCCTTTCTGCTGAGCGCTCGGCTCTTCATCAAGCCGCACGAGCTTCTCGGCGAGGTCTGCGCGTTATGCGAGCATCAGCAAAATCTCAACGGCGAGGGTGGCAAGGTGAGTCACTCCACTTTTTTTTCCTTTCTCTCTCTCTCTTTCAGGTTTTTCCTCGTGTGGATACTATACGTAGAGCTCTATGTATACATGAAATACAGGCGTGTCTTTTTTTACCCCCCTGCGTGCACGATGTGCCGAAGCTATTATTCTTATACACATACCGCTCTCTGGTTTTTTCTTGTTCTTTCTCTCTCGACTCTATTTTTACCCCTTATCCGCGCGCATCTCAGCTCTCGCTTTTTCCTACCGTTTACGTAAGCCCGCGCAGAGAAAACAAGCTGAAGAGAAAAAAATCATTGTTCTATCTCGAACGTGTGGCGGCGGGCACGGTATATTTAACTTCCTAAATTGAATCGTAATTAAGTGGATCGCCGCCGTCGCTGCTGCCTTTTCTTTACCCACGCGCTAGCAGCAATCGAAGCTCTCTCTCTCTTGACTGATTTCAACAGTTCCGGGTGTAATGATAAACAAAAATATTTGCCCCTTCAGTTACTCGTAATTTGAAATTTTTATTACTTCGAATAACGAAATAAAAAAGGAAAGAGAGAAAAAAAAATTAAGCAAACACGTCGCGCCGTTGGTTCTCGTTCGTCCAACTCAAACAGTCGCAGCAGTAGCAATCTTGCGCTTTTATGACTGCACAGCAGCAGTGGTATACAGCGCGAGACAGTAACGAGCTTCGCGCGCGCGCGCGCGCCCCCGTGGAAATATTTGCTCGGAATGTCCGTCGGACAGCTAGCTCCGGGCCGGCGGGCCGCTGCTCGTAATGTACTACCCCCGTACGTCGCGGTTATTTCGAGACAAATAACGTATACTTTTATCTACTTTATTATTCGAGATATATGTATAATTTTTTAGTTGGCGCATCACTGCACACGAGAGTTCGCGTACGAGAAACAATGAACGCGATGATAAAATTTCGCGAGCAAAATATTACTTTATATTTTACCAAATACGATTATAATTATTTTTCTCGATCTTTTTCTTCGCGTCTCCGAGGCAGCGCAGACGGTGCATGCATACAGACCTATATCGCACAAAAATCAGCCAAGTCGAGGATGTATTCGCGCGCCCGTCGAGTGCGAAAAACACAAAGAGCTCTCGCGCGCGTGCATTATCGTCTCATCGGAGTCGGCGTGGCGTCCCCCATCTCACACCCCCTGCGAATGGCTCGTTCCGCTGCAGCACTTGTGCGATTTTCTTTTCCTCCTGAACATACCGAGCGTGCGCTTTATGCGCAGCGCGTAAAACGCATACCGAATGTGCTGTGCGCGACGCCTATATAGTATACAAGAATCGATCTGTATATTGCTCTGCGTACACGCTATCAACTTATTTCTTCTTTGAAACTGTGCGGAGCTCGTACAGAAAGAAAGCGCGGGGCGTCTATATAACGCTGCCTTTCCCCATCTGTCTTCTTTTTTTTCAAGCTCTTTTCGACGTCGCGCGTAGCTTCCTTTTTCTCTCTGGATTCGTGTGTACTCATCGCTGCTGCAGGTTTTTTTTTACCGTGGTAGGAAGCGTGAATAGCGATTCGAATAAAAAATACAAAAAATTAGGATAATAACTCGGCTCGTACAGAGCCCGACGAGCTGCGTCGATAATAAATAATTCAAGACGAGAGCTTACGCGCGTCAACCGACACCCACGTAACGAGCTTTAAAATGTGTGCGCGTACATGATATTCGCGTATTTCGATCATATTGTTTCGCGTGGTGGGTTTGTTGCAGTCAACTTTCTAGTGCCGTGTGACACATTAGCGTAACAATACACGCGATACATTTGAACTTGGTACGTCGATGCTTCATGGGTTGTGCATAATTCATATCTAATTGCTAGTAACCAATATTGCATATTCGTATATCGCATCGAGCAATTTGTGATCCGACATTTGTCGTTTCGCTTGTTCCATGACACACGTCGATTTAACCGCATCGTATCGAAAGTGCACTTCCATTAATTTATCAAGTCCCGTAATTGAAAAAATTCACTTACAGTCGAATAAACGAATAGCTTGGTTAACATACTTAATTGAATTATTACAGGAGCGTCTGCATCGCTTCGTGCCGCGCTTGGTGCAACTGCTCACCGAATGGACCGAGACCTTTCCCTACGACTTCCGAGACGAGCGCGTCATGGGTCACGTGCGTAACATAACTCAGAAGGTGGCCAACGTCGACGCGGCGGCCCGGCAAGAGGTCTCGGTGCTGCTGCAAAATCTGCTCGTGAAGTTCACCGCGCTGGAGCGATACGAGGAGGCTCTCAGCCGACTGGCCAACGAAGCTACGACGGAGCCGCTCGCACAGGTAAGCAAGCAGAAGTATGATCGTTCGATTAGCTGCGTCGAGAGTCGAGAATTGAAAGAAAAAATTATCCACGACGACGCGATAAAACGAATAGGGAAGTTCGCCGACGACTGTTTTTAATATTCTGCTTTTTCTCGGCGAACGCAACGTCGAGAAAAACTAAACTTACTTTGTTTGTTATGTTTCTCCAAGTATCTTTATAGTATTTTTAGTTAGTTTTACAACTTGTGTCAACTTTTAAGTTTCCAATAAAAAAGTTTCGAGCTGCGAAGTTTTCTGCGCCCTGTGTCGTCTTCGCGCGTGTGTATATAGACACACTTACAAACGCAATACAAAAATAACCAAGGGACCCATAGAGGGCATTCCGTACAAAAGTCAAAGAAGCGCAATTGGGTGCAAAAGTTTATCTATTGTCATTGCGACTCATTTGTCTGCGCTGCAATTTCTAAACTTCTAAGCAACATGTAATCCGATGCATTGAAAGAATGAAATATTCAGCACCAAACGGGCAAACTTTGGCAGTGAACTCGTTATAAATATAGGTTTCCTAACGATATTAAGAAAAAAAAGTTCATTGATCCAAAGTGTATAATACGGAAAAAAATCATTAGGTACTTTGACTTCTTCATTGCAATATTTTTAAAGACAAAGTGAACAAGAAAGAATAAATTCTATACTCAAATTTAAACACTCGTATTGAAATTTCTCGCAGAGTTCATGAAAATTCAATTATATTTAATTCCAGTATCCACTACTAGATGGCGAATACCTTTATATATGTGAATCTGCAAATGGCAAAGTGAAAATAATGGTACATCAGTCGAAGCATGGTTTAAAAAATATATGTTGCTTTCAAATGTACCTTTTTTTTCAAAAAAAGAATTGAAAAATTAAATTCAAAGAATTTCAAATTTAATGTGATATGAATCATGAAAAAAATCATTGTATTTCGATTAAAATTAAACTAAATTCACACGAATTCGCATCAATCTATGCGAAGTATAAAAGTTCCTACTCTGTAACATTAATTATAATGGAAATATTTTCGACTGGGTAATGGAGACAAATTCATCGAAAAACCTTAAAATTGTCATTCAATCATTCATTTACATTCGGATTCGGATCGAATCATGTACTGATAACATTAATACTGCATATATTACCTACTGGCGTGTAGCCGGGCCCATACATCAAGAATTTGAGCGTGTCGATGACCATTTCATTCACTACACACTCGTATAATTATAATACCGCAGCATAGATTTTCTGGTCGTCAAACTCAATCACGTATCAATTTATCAGCTTTGACATAGATGGATACGCACTATACGTATAGGCACTGCGAAAATTATATTATGTTTTTTCCGCTGCTTTTCGGAGCTATAAAGTCAGAATTGAAAAAATTAAATTTCTCAACGGAAAAAAAAATCCAATGTTATATGTTCCATTTGGCGCGTCTCAATGTCACGTCGAATTATCATAATCTCGCACTCGAACGCTCCGCGCATAAACTCGCGTGTGCATTCGACTGGGGCACGTCGCACACACAAGCCGATATTCCAAGAGAACGTCGAATACAAATTGACTGCGCGTAGTATAGTAGCTGCAGCCTCTCTAGAGCTTCGGGGATGATCGCCGTTTTAATTGTGTAAGGCGCGCGCAAGATTGCCGCGCGGCGGAGATTACGGAGATTTACCGAAGATTTACCTTATTACGAATTCGAATCCGCTTATTAGATGTAAAGGAAATAAGACGACTGCCTGATGTTGGCGTGGAAAACGCGACGGATGTAATTCTCCGAGATGTACTTGAAATTTCGAAATTCCGCAGCGCACGAACGTTATAATTCAATTTACTGCTGTACGCGCGGGAGCTTTGATTCAGTCAATTCGTCGCGATAATTCAATATCTCGAGTGCTAACGCCCGTATACAAATTGTATTATTTTTGCAGGTCGACGTGACGGAGTTGTGCCCGTCGGCCACGGTGCTCGCCCAGCAGCTGACTCACATCGAGCTCGAGCGGCTCTCCTACATCGGCCCCGAGGAGTTCGTCCAGGCGTTCGCCAAGGTAAGTGTGAGTATAAATCCAGTGGCTTTAACAGCGCAGAAACAGGCTGCGCTTTTTTTTATTTTCTCTCCCTCTCCCTCCCCTATACTCTCTTTCTTTATCCTCCAATTTTATAGATTACGACCGAGGACGCGCGTTATAATAATTCAGAGGCTTATACGTATATACATATAGTATAAAAAGCGCGAGCGAAACGTATTACATCACGCCTGTACACACGTATAAGCACGTCGCGCGGCTACTGGTCCATACGCGAACGAGACCCTTTATCACTTTTATAGCCTTGTTTTTTGGGACGCGAGTAGGTATACGGTGGTATAAAACGCGCGCGGGGTGTGAGACATATCGTTCGGCTGGTACGGCCGCGAACGAGCTGCGCGTCGCGTCTCGCAGCTCTTGTGCTTTTCTGATTTATAAGCTTAACGTCCGTGTGCCTCGCCTCGTGGCGATTTATTCGCGATGAATTCCGAAAGAGTCGCGCTAGCGGCGATAAGTTATGCGACAGCTTTATTAGCCTAAATTAATTATCGCAATTATCGAAGCGATACATTTAAGCGATACATTATGTGTACACGATATAATGAGGCATTTCATAATTTTGCAGGAATCGGCGCACTTGGAAACTTCCTTCAAAGACATGAAGAAGACGCGCAATCTCGAGTCCTACGTGCAGTGGTTCAATCGGCTTAGCTACTTCGTCGCCACGGAAGTTTGCAAGGTAAACGAGCGCGAGCTCGATTTCCGAAACTTGTGATGTACCGTATAAATTTATATAAGGCCTGCGCTAAACTTTTTCTCTCTGTGCACACACAGCACGCGAAGAAAAAGCAACGGGTGCGCGTCGTGGAGTACTGGATCGAGGCCGCCCGCGAGTGCTTCAACATCGGAAACTTCAACTCGCTCATGGCCATCATCGCGGGCTTGAACATGTCGCCGATATCGCGATTGAAGAAGACCGTGAGTATACGCACACACACACACACACACACACACACATTTCGCAGATTGCACCGCACACACAGTTCTGTATAATAAAAATATTTTATCATCGTCGTCGTCGTCGTCGTCGTGATTCGCAGTGGTCCAAAGTTCAATCGGCCAAATTCTCCATCCTCGAGACTCAGATGGATCCCACGGGCAACTTCAGCAGCTATCGCAGCACCCTCAAGGCGGCGATGTGGCGTAGCGCTGGCGCTACGGACGAGAGGCAGCGCATCGTCGTGCCCTTCTTCAGTCTGCTCGTCAAGGATCTTTACTTCCTTAACGAGGGCTGCAGTAACAAGTGAGCTATATACACCTTTTTCCACTACTTTGCGTTATATATACTTTATATCCTTTTTAATTAAACCAGTTAGACGATTGCGCGCGCGCCTGTATATCCTCTGTCGACGCGACGCGATGCTTGATGATGCGAACTCTTGACCTCCTGCGTTCGTGCCGAAAATATTTTATATATACTACTATATAAATTACGCGCGACGCGCTGTATACATCTTTGCGGATATAAAGTTAACGAAGCTACGTGATATTAACTCTACTCCTTCTTTCGGCTTCTCATTCTGAGCTGCTTTTTCGGTCTCTATATATAATGTAACGTATCAAATTTTCGCCCAGACTGCTGCTGCACGATGTAGCATGTATAATTTGTTCACAACGCCCCGACGCGCATCGCGCACGCGTTCGCGTCTACGTCGTCGTCGACTTTCGTCTTCGTAGTTTTCTTTTATATATAACGTTAACTTATCAAACTTGTGTAATGACCAAAGTTGAAACGGGATTTCGTCAGGAGCCCCCCCGTACCTACTACTACTACTCGTGCGAGCATCTTCTTCTTACTACCTCTACTTTTCATGTTTTCCGATATATATCGTACGGTACGTGTGCATCTACTTTAGCTATGCCGAGCCGCGCGCATGAGTTGCTGCACTCTCGATGAGCCGTAGCAGCAGCAGCAGCAGCAGCCGAGAGCCGTAAATCCGAGTAGTCACTCTCGCACGGTCAGGCAAAGTAACGCTTCTTCTTCTTCTTACTTTTTTTCGATTTTATATATCGGTATCGCGTGCAATATTTTTCCTCGGCTAAGAAAAAAAAAACGAAAATTCGCGTGGTAATCGAGCTCGCTGGTCGAAAATGATATTGTGTGTTCGAGCTATATAAGGGACAATTTGAGCGTGGGGGCGATAAAATTGATTAAGGCGCAATTTCTCTCCACAGACTGCCCAACGGCCACATCAACTTTGAGAAGTTCTGGCAGCTGGCCAAACAAGTGACGGAGTTCATCGCCTGGAAACAAGTGGCCTGTCCCTTCGAAAAGAACACGAGGGTCATTGCGTTTCTCCAAGCCAGTCCCGTGCTCTCCGAGAACGGTGAGTTTTCGCCATTCTTGTCAATAAGCTTCTTTTACTTTTTTTCATTAAATTGTCACCGAAATCGAACTCGCGCGTTTAGTCTTGATTTGTTTTTGCATCATCCCAGTGAAAAAAAAAATCATTCGCTGGATGATTTATTTAAGATTTTTTCATTTTTACTATGAAATCTGTCAGGGGCAATTTATTTATCGGCGTAAAACGCTTATCACGGCAACAATGCGCGGCTTCGTAGATAGGATATAAAATAAAACGAACGAATAAAAAAAAAATTGAACGACACTATAAGCCGCAATCCACATACATATCGTGTGCCGTCATAAATGCAGTGGCTCATCGCGATTGGAGTTACAGACATTTTACCCAAAAATGACGCTAATATACACATTTTATTCATCGTACATTTTTTTGTTACAGCTTTGGCACTAGCGTCGTTCGAGTGCGAGCCACCGGATAACAATCACGAAAAGGATCGATACAAAGCACTAAAGTGAGTATTATTCTATTTCAATTATTCAATTTTAATCTGGCGCGCATCCACCACCTGCACCTCTGCACAATCGTTCAACTCTTTCTCTCTCTCTCGTAAGCGGGCGATACATATGTTCGCGTGAATGCGCCGTACTTTTTCAAAAGGAGAGAGACCTTTTATCGCATAATGCGAGATTTTCAATTACGGCTCGTCGTCGAGCGTGCGCGTATATTTTTCGCGCGTAAACTCGTATAAATTGCATATACACGAGCGTACGCGTATACACTCATTGCGATAATTTATAAAAAAATAAAAAACATATATTTCACTCGAGTTCTTTATCAAAAAAATTTTTCTCCTCTTTTTTTTCCATGTGCGTAGAGCCGAGCTCAGCAGTCAGTGAAAATGGGTCTCTTCAGAATGCTACAATTCCTCGAGAGCGAGATATTGAAGACACGGCGCGCACATCGCTACAACACTAATTCAACCGAGAGAAGCAGGCGCGCGCCTGCCTGCCTGCCTGCCTACCTGCCTGCAAATACAAGAGAATAACAAGAAACTTATGTTCTCTGCCTATAACGTACTACAACGACACAAGCTTCTTACATGTTTCGCGGGAGATATGCTTGTTGTGCGCGCGGCGCTCGATGTAAGAGAGGGCGGCGGCGTCAGCCCTCAGCGCTGTATACGCGAATTACAATTTCTCGAATAGAGAGCAAATACGATGTGAACTTTGCGCGAAAGAGTGTAAGAAATCGAATTTCTAAAATGTATTTGTCTTCGTATTATGATAGATCCGTAGGATTTCGGTATTTACAGTATTTTTTTGTTTGTTTAAATTTGGTTGATTTTGTAATTGTTTTCAAATTACGCGTATAAGTCGAGAGTATTTCAATAAGAGCACAAATAAGCTTTGCGTTTGCCAAGTATTAACGATGAAAGTATTTGTTCGAACTTATTTGAATTTTGATTTTTGCCAGTATTCATAAGACTGTGGTAATTACAATTTCAGTGTAATGCGTTCGAAAATTTTTCAAAGCTTTTTGCGCAACAGCGTCGTAAAAAGCGATAAGTTTTCAAAGTTTCCGTATAGATAGATAGATTTACGACACAATGTGAAAGAAAACGCCTATATCTTCGAAAAGTTTGATGTGAAGTAAAAGGAGGCCAAAAAAAGAGAAGAAAAAAACGAATACACAGAAGTACTCTTAGTCGAACAAAAAAAAATGTAACACATTTACTCTCGTTAACCCGTCGAGACACTCGGGAGTGTGAGACCCTTGAAAAATTGCTCGCTACACACTTACAATGCTAGAAATCCGTTCGAGTACTCGTACTCGAGACTTCATTGAATAATTTATTCGCGCGAGAAATATACTTTACGATATATTTCTTCATCCATTGTAATGCCACATGTCAATGCAAAGTATTGTTACACCAGTAATACATAAGATACTATCGATGAGAATTCAGGATAAGATTTGTAACCCGAGCGCGTGTAAGGACGCGAACGAAAAAAATTCCTTTTTTTATAATGAATTTTGATATAATCAATTAGAATTAATCAAACGAAACGTTTGATGGATAAGTTAACTAGATCGTCGCGTCGAGAGACGACGCTCTAGTTCGATAAGCACAAGCCAAATTAATTACTATGCAAAAGGCCTAACTCGAGAAACTAGTAAATAATATCCATACGAAAGTTCTGGTTCGTCTGAAGCAAGCATTTAAATCGATATAGCAACGACATTATCAATCATATTATGAATACAAGCGTCAATTCTTCACTTCACTTACAAAGAGCTTAAATTCTTCAACAAACGGGGGAGGACACCTACCAGGAATCTTATTACAACTCTCTTGCGTCTTTGGGCGTACCGTGTGCTGCAGCTGGGATTAAAGTCAAGAAATTCCAGTCGTGCCAGAGGAAGATTTAAAAACTATATACTGCCCTCGGGGGAAAACTCATTCTCTACACAGAGAGATCACAGACGAATAACGCTAAAACGATGCATAATATTACGTTATCGCTACTACGAGAGATGTTTCGCGATTGAATTTACGCATGGAGCATGAATTTCGTAGCGTACTCGACTTTAAATTTCGTTAATTAGCTGTAAGAGAGGGAGGAAATTCAAAGATCGAAATAATGCAAACATTACAACGATATTTCCATAGATAACGCGATGTTCAAGTGTTTCATTGCCGACGAGTGGCTCAGCGCTACACATTATATATTCCGCGCGAACAAAAGATAAATGACGAGCTCAGAACTCGAACTTACAAGCACACTTTAAGTAAAACATAAAAGATGTATTAATGATTTTTCGTAAACTTCGAGTTTAATCATTTCGTAGTACTTTTTATTTCGTATTGCATATAGTTATTAAGAAGTCTATATCGATATTATTATGTTTTTTTCTTGTACCTGCTCGAGAAAATTAAGCAAGATCGCTTGTGTGAATTTTAACTCGTTGTACGACAAATTTTTTTTTCGTATTCACGGTAGCGTGTAACTACAATATTATATACGTATATGAAACACGTCTATGCACCTAAGTGTAATGTAACGTATGGCATGTAAAACTAACGTGTCACATTGTAAATAATACATGTGTATATAAAGAAAATAAGTAGATGTTATCGTATTATCGAAACCTTTATATTATGATTACTAAACCTCGAGCGAGCAAAGAAGTGTGAAAACCCTAAAACACGGAAAATCGTATTCTTAAAGTCAAGCGTAATACTAAAAAGTATATTTATAATTAACTACACGAACAAAAACGAGAAGAGTGCACAATGTGTGATTATTAAATTTTTTTTTTGTTTTTCTTTATCTCGGGAGCGAAGGAAAGTATTAAATAGAACGGTTTGGAGAGTGTTAAATAGAATAGGTTTGGAGAATCAACAAATGACTATTGTGATTGCGTTAAAAATATCTTGCAAATACTTGCTTTATAACATCTAGTCACTAGTTATTAGATCTAGTCTAGCTCTCTCTATCTTTCTCATTTTTTGTGTATATGTTTATGTGATTATGCGTACGGTTAGTTTATTTTCATAAAGCACGATGTATTTGTCAAGTATGAGTATTTATAGTGCACGAATTTTCTTGAGATAAAAGCGACATTCCATTGTGTAAATGTTCAAGTGTGAATGGACGAGCGAGAGAATAAGCGTTTAGTATAAAAATTTCTATGTTTAAATTGTGCGAGAACAGGATAAATCTCACTTTATTTTAAAATTCAAAAACCTCATGTCACATTCATGTCTTCGCGTCACATAATCTTGAATCACTGCACAGTTCGTGTGCAATGAAATAAATCCTTTTCCCGTCCTTTCATAATTATATTATATCTCGTAAAAACTAAAGATATCTGCAGAAAAAAGATACATTTGTACAATTTTTCAACGTGCGAAAAGTTAATGCTATTCCATTTACAGTGATGTAAGACTAAAAACAAATGAGATTATTATGAAATTGTATTGTGAGCATGTTTTATTCAAAAGTTCACAATGATGAATTGAGAATGAAAAAAATTAAGAAACGAATCAAACTGAAAAAAGAATAAAGAAATTTATATCGTCAGTATTATAAGTAAATCATAAAATAACGAAGAACTAAAACAAATATTGTGACTTGTATCTAGATTCATGTTTGAATTGTTACCACCATTAGAAAAAGAAATCAATACAATTATGGGCGAACAAGTACTATTATGATTAAATAATGCAGTTTTCATGTGTTAGAGACATCCCATCATTATGATGATTGGCATGAAATAGTGAACGATTGAAATTGAATCGACCCATTGGATCAAAGACATAAAATATGGAAAAAATATGGAACAAATTAAATATGTGTATGTTGGAAAACTGAGTATGATTTAACCTGTATAATATGTATTTATTACACTTTATGAAAAACAATACATAATTGACAAAAAAAATGGGAGAACCAGTTTTAATAAGTACTTTTATCTGAAAAATAGCAACAGTAATAGGTATAACGAATCATTCATCCGAACTTATTTGAAATAGCTCGCATGAGAAAATTAGTGTGAAAAATTTATACATAAATGAAAAAATAAATATATATTAACAGTATATATATATTTATATACACGTAAAATTAAAAGCACAACTCTTCCAAACGAGTTCGGATTTACAAGAGAGGATTAACTTTAGCGTAAAGGTAGTGGTTATTCTAATATGTACCTTAAAAAAAACTGCAAAAACCGACAACCATATTTATAATAGAAAACGAAATAGAAAATAAAAAATTAAACCATGCATTATTAATTGGAACATTTATCACCAAGCATATGATGCATTGGAATCTGAAAGAAAAAATTAAAAAAACTTTAAAATTCATTTTTATCGCTAATAAGGTTCACCATCTCTCGTTTTGACAACATTCCGTTTGACTACGTTTATTGTCAGATAAGTTAAAATTACACCAATGGACCTCGCAACGAATAGAGAACATATGTTTGCGCACTTCTTAAACTAAGCTTTAATGATTTAAAAAAAAGTATTGAAGATCTTGGAGATTAAGATGTTAAATTTACCGTAAAATATCACAAAAATCAACTTGTTAAGTGTTGATAGTTAAAATATATTTCAAAATGTAAAGCGGACCCTATATCCCGCGCCGATTGTCAACATTCGTACCTTTGTAAAAATTCGGTAATGTTTTTCTATTTTTTATTATCTACTACTTAAACTACTGCTCGAAACTGTGGTGGCAAAGTTTATATGTGAGATTCATACGAGTATAATATTGATACCATGTATATAGAACGATTATATAAAAATATATATAAACACAAGAGTTCTCAAGTAAACGAAGCCATTGCGACAAATTGATGGTCTAAAATATGATAAAAAAAAATAATAAAAAAATAACGAGTGTTGACACACATTATAAATGTACGAAACATACAAACATTTCAAAAATAATACATAGATTTAAAAAATTATAAACGTTTACTTTCATTGAAATTTCATTTCCCTGTCAACTTAAATTTTAGATCTAATTTTACGTTTTTTATGGAATCTATAAGGAGTTTGCGGGTGAAAAGTAGTCGTGGTAATTTTTTTGTCGAAGACAAGTTGTATAATTCTTGAAAAGAAAAATTTCATATCTACGAAATATTAAAAAATAATGGAAAAATAAATTATGATTGAACCCGGCGACAGGTTAACTTACCTTTCGCAGCACTACCGATGGAATAATTTTAGCAGGATTTTTGAACAAGTTTTCGACTTTGTATCGTTCCAAATCGAGCTGTTTCTTGCCCAAAGGTAGCCTGATCAAATTTACCGTGCAAAATTTCAAATCACTTATTTGCTTGTTCATTTCTCTTTTCGACAGTATTTTCCTCTTCTTAGGATTCCACGAGTAACTGATCACACTTTTTTTCCAATCGAAAAATCCTGTAACTGATCGTGAACATTATAAAAAATGAAATAATCTCAACTAAACGTTGCATTTATAATTACCATCATTGGATTTGTCGGGATTTTCATAATCTCGTCTCCAAATTTCTCTTATGATTTCGAGTTGGGATGAATCGAAGCAGTAACCGTTAGAGCTTGATACAACAAATTCACGAAATGGTTAGAAAATTAAACGATCCCACAGTAGAAATTAAAATACAAAAATTTACCAAATATCTTCATCCGAATCAGATTCTGGTTGTTCATCGAAAAATCTGACTTCCTGCAAATACTGATATGGATCGATACTTGCACTGCTTTCCACTGGTTCGATCTTAAATTCGATCTTTGGTTTTTTGAAATTTACAGAACAAATGTTGAAAAACGTCTCGGTCTTACATTTCCATTGGTAAAATGAATTACTCGACATTCTTCTGAAAAAGTGTAATTCGAATAAAAATAACGTTTGCTGCACTAAATGAGTCGTATTTACCTTATAACCAAGATTAAAATTTGACCGAGTAATGTAATAATGAAGTTGAAACAGTGATCGAGCACACCGAACTTTTTCATCAATTCTTATTCGATTAAAATGTTAATATCACAAAACTAATTCCGAACACTAGCGATCAACAGTTAAAAATGAACGAAACGATCGTCGAACGCAGCTCGCACTCATCCTCACAAAATCAAACTCGCCGCAGGTACGTACGAATTCAAACGGTATTATACCAGCTATAAAATCGAATCTCCGCGCGGCGGCAGACGCGCGTTGTTGTAACGGACGCGCCCAATCGATCCTATGCTCCCTGCATTACCAACACCGTCGTCCACTTGTTCGAAACTTCGAACTCGAAATGCGCAAAAAAATTTGTTTGAAAGTGCGCACGCGTACCGCAGCTGCCGAAAGACGCCGCGGCGCAGCCACCGCCGCTGTTCGCCGCCGCCGCTGGAGAGATTATGTGTTTCGCACTAGGCTAGGATACATATACGTCATCATCATTCATTAGAAGTTGGCCAATTGCATGTATTCGCGCTCCAGTGCGTGCACAGTATATATAGCTCTGCGTATCTATACGCGACTCGAGACTACCCATTAGCGCGAAGCATCAGGTTATATTTGTGTCGCGATAAATAGACGTATGCGTGATTAGCGTCACCCACTGATTCGCGCAGGCACACCAGACGCTAATATATACAGTGAAACATTTCGTCACGGCATATATGTGTAACAGTGCGCACCATTTATGTACTGCCACAGTGTTGAGTGTCAGAAGTAAGAATGGTGATAGCGCTTCCTCTTGGATAAAGCGCAAGGATAATCATAGCTGCCCGGCGAAAACGTCCTAAAACGACGAGGTAATTTTCCCATTACGATTAACATTTAACGAGCTGCGCGCGCTCGATATGCATGTACGTGCCTGTGTGCACAAAAGTCAACACAAATATTACACGAGAGACCGCCCGCCAAAATGAATCCGCGCGCTGCCGCCGCCGCCGCCGCTGTTGCTGTTGCTGCTGCTGCTGCTGCTTTCTCTCTTACTCACTCGCGCGCTATACTCGGTGTACAAATATACGACACACACAACATTACGACGCCATCTTGCAGTATACATATACCGTACGGGGTTTTTGTTGACAATCTCGCTGCCACTGTTGAGATGCCTCGCGGGTCGCGTTGTTTATGCGTGTACTTGTCGACGAGTGTATTCACGATCACTGGCACGTGTCTATCAACCGAGACCCAAAGTTTTTCTGTCACGAGATAACGCGTATCCGCCTGATTTTGAAGTTAGTGCCAGAGCTCTGCCTATACAGAGTAACATCACTGCTGCAGTGATGAAAGAGTGAACGTTCTGCAAATCTTGTGTGTGTGTGTGCGTTTTATTAAAATTCCATTCTCTCATTTTCATTCTGCAGGAATTTTCACGCTTGAAGACAAAAGAGACATCGGAATAATCCATCATGTTTTATGCACACTTTGTGCTGGCCAAGAAGGGCCCGCTGGCCAGGATTTGGCTGGCAGCCCATTGGGACAAGAAATTGACAAAAGCTCATGTATTCGAGACCAACATTGAAAAGTCTGTCGATGGCATTCTTCAACCAAAAGTGAGTTTCAAAGCTCATTAATATTTTCATATAATAAAGAGTAAATATCATTTGTATTCATGGAAATATCGTTCATGATTGACAGTGCATACAAAATTACTTTCATCGTAATTGTAAATGGTTGAATCCCAGTAAATATCAATGTATTTTTTAACATTCTAGGTCAAAATGGCACTGAGAACGTCAGGTCATTTACTTCTTGGTGTAGTGCGTATCTACTCTCGTAAGGCCAAATATCTCTTGGCTGATTGTAATGAAGCATTCGTCAAAATTAAAATGGCATTCAGGCCAGGAATGGTTGATTTGCCAGAAGAACACAAAGAAGCAGACGTTAATGCAATTACATTGCCTGAAGTATTTCATGATTTTGATTCGGCTATGCCTGAATTAAAGTAAGAGCACTTCATTCTTTTACCTTAATTAAACTTCAAAAACTGAATTTATGTGTTATATAATTCTTTTAATTTTACTAGGGATGTGGATATCGAGGCACAATTTAGTTTGAATCAATCTAGGGCTGAAGAAATTACTATGAGAGAAGATTATGGAAGCTTATCTCTAGTAACTCATGACCAGGGCTTTGGTGACATGAGTTTTGATGTAGAACCACCAGAACTACTTCGTCATACTTCTAATATTGATGGTTCTCTAGACCAGCGTCATATGCTTTTTACTGATGATGGTGCTGGTATTGAAGCTGCTTTAGAACAAGAAAAAGAAGCAGTAGCTAGTACATCAGCAGCTCAACCTATGGATATTGATACTCCTATCAGAGATGATGGTTTTGGTGGTCATCTAGGACAAGACATGATTTGTAAGTTTTTTTATATTTACACTCAAAGATGGCTGTATTTTTTCAAACTAAAATTATCTTATTATTTTCTGCAGCTGGTGGATTATTCGAAGGTGGTCTTTTCGATGAGGCTCCAATGGGTGAAGTTCCTGTACCTGATGTAAGTTCTATTGCTGATGGTCATGATCCAAATGCTGCTGCAATAGCTGGATCCGGTCATGATTCTGATAATGATATGGACGATCACTTTGGAGCTGGACCAGCTTCACCAATGGGTGGTATGAGCAGTGATGGATCCAGACCAGGAACACCTGCTGGTGGTTTAGATGCAGCTGGAGGAAGAATGAGTGTTGCTAGCAGACGTTTTGCTACTCCTGCTCCTACAGCTTCTGCAGAAGAGCCAATGGATGTTGATGACCAGCAAGCACCTGCAGAGACTTCACAACAGAATGACGAAGAGGAAAGCTTTGCTTTAGCTCCTATTGACGCATCTGTTATCAAAGGATTCACAAAGACCAAACGGAAGAGAAAACTGATCGTTGATGAAGTGAAAAACATATCTGGTGAAGAGATGAAATCTCAGTTATCTGACACAAGTGATATTATCACGACTTTAGATCTCGCTCCACCAACAAAGAGACTGATGCACTGGAAAGAAACCGGAGGTGTGGAAAAACTGTTTGCTCTTCCAGCTAGACCAATTCCAGCCCGAGTTTTGTTCAAGGTACAATATAATTTTAACTTTTTTGTTTTATCCGTAATATAATTTGTAATTTTGACATTTTTTTATTATGTACAGAACTATCAACGTCATTTGACAAGTAAGACATATGATCATGAAGATTTCGGTAAAATGGCAAATGCCGATGAGGAAGCTCAACCTTTAGAGCAAATGAGAGACGAACCAAAAGAACCAGAAAATATATTCGAACAAAGTGGGATCCAAACTAGAAGATCTTCACGTAAACGTAAAGCACCCGCTGACGAGGAGCCATCTTCGCCTCTGCAACCAGACATTACTCAAGCTTCGGTCGCATCGGAACAAGTTGATCCGAGTATGCAGAATATTGTTACCTCGCCACTACCCATGCATCAACAGCCGCAGCACAATTCGCAAATCTCAGAACCAGCTGTACCTGACATCAGCAGCATTATGAATTCACATGGACCTGACAATCCTCTGATGAGTATGGAAATGCCACAAATACCACCGAACGAAGTAAGTTCACTTCTTGGCACGGCGGACGATCCAGTTGACGATAACCCACACATGGAAAACATGGGCTACGATCACAATGCCCCTTTCCTTGGTGGATACGACAACAATCGGGGAATGCCATCGCCTGGTGGTATTTCGGATCGTGGACCAGCTACGCCTTGGAATCAAGATGACTATGAATTCCCGCCATCGGTTGGACCGGTAAGTTCAAATTCTCATCATTGTAAAATGATTTAAATTTTTTTTTGTGATATAAATTTAATATTTCTATTTCATTGTTTTCCAGACTGAGGAGCAACAGACAGATGAAACTTACGAACAGTTTGAAGAGCGTGTATTGAACAAACGTGCAGCTCACATGTACAACGCGATTAAAAACAAACTAGACTGTAGGGAAAACATGACATTGTCTGAAATGACGCACAAGAATAGTCGCAAACAGGCAGCTCAAAAGTTTTACACTATCCTCGTTCTGAAAAAATTCCAAGTTTTAGAAATAAACCAGGAATGCTCTTACGCAGAAGTTTACCTTACCAAAGGCCCAAAGTGGGAAAATCCGTCATTATAAACAAAATATTTTATTTTTTACATGTATACAAAATTCATTTTTTTCACTTTTACATACTATCACCGAATAGTTCGATCTAATATTTTTTTTTAGATATATCCTGCATCGATAAGTTAATCATAGAACCGTTAGTATTTTTCATCCTTATTATACTTTTCGTCAAACACGAGTATACTATAGTAGATGTAAGATTAAGAAAGAGTATATTTCTACACACTTATACTTTAAATGACGAAAAATATAAATGTTATTATTTTCAAAATAAACTTTTCCGATTTTTCTACGATTTTGAATTTGGAATTCGAACTTCTGAAAATGTGAACAAATGTAAGCACTAGCACTTTAACAAGATTCTTTTGCATCGATAACTACTGTATAAAGTGTTTAAGGCCGAGTTTAAATGTTAACCTGGGCTTCTATTCATTGTAACCAAATTAAAACTTGGTTACGATGAATACATGGACTGAAATGGTTATTGTTAATTCTCGAGAATATCTCATAGTTAAATTTAATTAGCTAAAGAGTAGATTTTAATTGAGAATATTTGCTGGTGTATAGCTTCCTAACTTATTCATAAAATAAAAACTTGTTTTCGTTTTATGAATTTGTTAAAAATAAATTACCATCTTTATTAATTTTTATATTTATAGTTATCTAAGTTTAATAGATTTAAGATAAATTCATATAACTATTAATTATTCTGAAATGTGTAATTAATATGTGCGATTAGAAAGACAAATAAAAATCAGATATATATCAACAAAATTTTTATATCGATAGACGAGATCACGTATAAATATTATAATACGTCAATACTTTTCATTCTGAGTGAAAAATTAAATAAAGTTCTATTAGATGATTTCAAATAATTTTTGAAACAATTGCTTAAAAATATATTCAACTTTAAAAAAAAAATTTCAATTTTTTTCATTGTGTGCCCGTGAACTTGATAAAGTGAAATTCATATTTGACGTTATAACGAAAGTATGATTTGAGTGATTTTTTAATATTATGCCTTTACTAATATAGTTAAGTGGACTGAAGAATTTGTTATTAACTGTAATGAAGTAATGGTGTAATATATTATGTTGAATCTGACAAATATTGCGTCTCGAGGCTAGCGGTTATTAAAGAATATATATTTATTTCATAAGTCAATTGATATATAATAACTTATATCTTTGTCATCTTGACAAATTTTATTTCTAGACAAAGTAGCTTCTTGTAAATGCTTAATTTGACAAATTTGTTTGTATAGACTATGAATAAAAAATGTAATAAAAATTACAGAAACCAATTAATACTCAAGCATTCTTTATTCAAAACGTATTTATCATTACTATAAATAAATCGTGTGAAGCATTGGTAGGTGGCAGTATTTTGATTAAAATGAAAATAATTTCGAGAGTATGAAAAATTTAATATGGTGTTTTACAACCACGGAAATTCACCATACAATAAACAATAAGTTAAACTCTTGTAATGTCCTGCGTAAGTCAAAATGTTTTGGACTATTTTTCAAGTCGTTCAGTAAAAAATAGTCTGTAATAGTGAGTGTGAGTTGATCTAAAATACAATATTAAACAATTCATCCCTCGAGTTGACCACATTCCATGGCTTGTTGGTATCCTCTGCCTTCTTTCTTCTCTGGGTCGAGCTTGATCATGTCATCAATTCTGAGAATTGTAATAGCGGCTTCAGTGGCGAATTTAAGAGATTTAATTTTGGAAATAGCTGGTTCCAAAACGCCAGCTTTCTTGTTGTCCCTGATAGATCCTTCATACAGATCCAAACCAACCCTAGAACACGGTGAAGCATTTTGTCAATACACCATTCAAATTCAACTAACATCAAAAACTGATAAGATAGAAAATTACCATTTCAAATGAGCATGGTCAACCACTGTTTGGCTTGAATTATGATAGGCTCGAAGCTTGGCCACGAGGTCTGTGGCGTCCTGCGCCGCATTGACAGCCAAGGTTTTAGGGATGATCAGAAGTGAGCGAGCAAATTCGGCAATGGCCAACTGTTCCCGAGAGCTCTGTTGAACAAGAAAAAATAGAATTATTATTTTTATATCATACTATGAAATTTCAAGACAATATCGACACTTACCAATGAAGTAGCAAAGTTTTCGAGGTAGATGGACAGAGCAGCTTCGACGCAACCACCGCCGGCTACGACGTTCTTGCTCTCGAGGACACGTTTTACTGCGCAAAGGGCATCGTGGATGGATCGTTCCATTTCGTCGCAGTAATAATCGTTGGGTCCACGTAAGATGATGGAGCTAGCTGTCCTGGCCTTCGGTCTATAAATTACCGTTGAAAGTCAGTATTTGTATCATAACAATTGTATCATTACAAGTATGATTAAAAAATATTTTCAAACTTACCCCTTGATGACAATGAGTTCATCGTCACAGAAAGGTTCCGTAACAACCTCGGCGGCTTCTCCGAGGAAGCTGGGTTCGAAACTCTCCTCACCTTCCATATTGGTGAGGGAAGTCAAGTACTGAGCACCAGTTGCCTTGGCAATGCGTTTCAAGTCTGATTTTTTACATCTGCGAACAGCCATTGCTCCGGCATCAATGAAATACTGTAAATTTTGATAAATAATTTGAGTTGAGTGTGCGGGTGAAGATTTGATGAAAAATATATCAAAAAAGATTATCAATTACCTTCAGACATAGATCATCAATACCACCAGTGCAGAGAATAACATTAGCACCAGCTGTAAGAATCTTTTGTACTCTTTCTTTTGTGATATCACATTCACGTTGCCTGATACCATCAAGTTTGTCAGGATTGTCTACCAAAACTTCAACACCAAGCTTCATTTTGGTCTTTTGAAGTCCAAAATCAAGACAGGCAATTTTGGCACCCACAATTCTCTTGACCATCATTTGTGAAGCTACGGTGCAGTTAAGTGCATACCCTTGAATAATTACTGACTCCCGAACTGATTTGCCATGAGCTTTCAAAATATTTACAGCGTTGATTGGATAAAGGAATCCTCCTTTGCCATCATTGACTTTTACAGCTTGTGCTGCTTCTACAACCATGTTACCAAAGAAATCATTATCGGAGTGAATGATTTTACTGGAAATTGAGGTTTTGACAACATTGACTAAGCTCTCTTTTCCAAGCTCATCTACACCAACGGTCAGATGTTCTTGAATATATTTACATGCCTCTCTGATAGTGAAAGAAAATTTTATTATTACATCATATTTTAATTTATTATTGCTGGTTTACTAGCATTTGAAATTTGTAACTCACTTGCATGCTAATCTGAAACCACTGATAACTGAAGTAGGATGGATTTTTTGTTTGACAAGTTCATCAGCATTTTTCAAAAGCTCTGCAGCAATTATAACGACTGAAGTAGTACCATCACCAACTTCTTCATCTTGCAACTGTGCCAATTCAACAAGAACTTTGGCAGCTGGATGTTCAACTTCCAAAAGTCTGAGGATGGTTGCTCCATCGTTTGTGATTGTAACATCCTATAAATCAAATCAATAGTCAGATTTGCCAATTAATTTGTTACAATATTAAGAGATCATCCTACTTACACCAATATCATCAACCAGCATTTTGTCCAGACCTACTGGACCCAAGGAGCTTTTGACAATGTTGGCAATAGCTGATGCTGCCATAACTGAAAATGGAAAATTATTCCATCAATATACTTTAATTTATTCATACCACTTTTAGCTGGGCATTACTTCCAGTATATTAGATAAAGAGAAAAGGACAAAGTGGCAAACCTTTAGAAGCATGATAATCGGATATCATAGTATTAAAAGAAGTCATTCTTAATTTTTGCGACCCCTTGGAGCACAAGGAGGTCACTGGCAAAGGGTCAATAAAAATTTTTTTATATCACAGATAAATTTAACGGGCAGTTTTTGAAAGCCATGACGGATGGGACTTTTAACGGAGGGCACTGCATCGTGTCAATTTTGCACATCTCGCAGCCACGTACACCACGACGTCGAGGAGTGCTCTCTAATACTCGACGCGAATCATCATCGCGCCCGAATTAAGGGACACAAAAGGTGTTGGGTCGAGCTGCGCGCAAGCTCGCGCGATGCAAACAGGTGCAGCTGCAGCGGTGGCATTGCGGAGCGCGGATCGATTGCACTCATTTTCCGGGGCGTCCGTGTGCAAAATGGTGCCAAAACTAGGTTGACCGGCGCACGCGAGTCTCGCGTTCCAGTGCTGGGATGCATATACAGATATAGACTACGGTACGATATAAGGCGCAGCAGCGGCCCGAGGTTAGGTTATGTAGCCACGCGAAATCTTTCCATCGCCCCGGGACGACGACTCGTCAACTCCTCTCCTCGCTCTTACCGTTCTGGGTTCGGACCGGTGCTCCGGTCTGCCTCTGGCCGGCTACGGCCAAGGAACTCGCCACCGTCGACATTGTTGTTGATCGTTGAGAGTTGACAAATTAATAAAATAATAAAAAAACTACTCGTATATCTCTTAATATTTTTTGGTGCTGCTCGGAGTCACACTACGCACTTCATACACCGTGGAACGATGTGAGGTTTCGCGTGTGTTTCACGATTTCAGCCAAAAGTAGTCTCTGTGTATAGAAGCGCCGCCGCCGCGTGTAACTCAGGCGGTGTATGGCTGGAGCTCATGGAGATTGGAGAAAAATGTATAGGAGAATTGCTTACGCGCGCCCTCGCACATTTTATGCGTCACGCGGCTGCGAGATTATATATATATCGTAGATATATTTCGAGACACGGTAGATTTAGAGAATATTTTTAAATTTCAGGCGAAGAAAACGAGCTGAATAAAATTACGATTTCATTGGGATAATTATCGATGTCGATTAAAAATCACGGTAAAATGTCCTTTTAAATGTGTTTAAAAAATGTTGGATGACTCTATTTGAGATTACGTTGATAATAAAAAATTAACGGGATCTCCGCGCAGGCTGCAGCTCAATGACCTTATAAGGTGTTGTAGAACTCCGATTATTTCGTAAACTGTTCGTTTAGCTACGAGCGACAGAAATACTAAAATGCACCGATGCTGGTGATTAGTTGGTTGAAAATTTTTTGGTTCCAGATATATTTAAATATCAAAAAAAAATTTCCTCAATTTTTGTTATTAAAAACTACTTTTAATGAATACATTTATTCACATATTATGTACACAACAATTAAACAACATATTAACATATAAATAGCTTTTACAGGCTTTACTTTTCTCCAATCTTTTTGATCATTTGATCAGGTCTGGTAACTTCGATGAGAGGAGGTTCCTCTACTGGTGTCTGTTTCTTCTTTTTCTTCTTTTCGGTGTGCTTAATCGTTATACCAGATTTCAATGATATTCTGATGGGTTTAGCTATAGAATCGCCATGATAATTATGTTCAAAGTTTACTACTTTGAAAACACCATAATATTCTAAGATATTTTCTAATGATTAAGAAAAAAATTATAAAATTAATGTTGATCACTTGATGAGACTGTATTTTATATCAACATTAGTGCTTACCAACTGTTTTTGGTTCTAACTTATATTCTGATGCTAAAGCTTCGATGGAATTAATTTTTGGATCTGCATTTCTCTTACCAATTAATTCAATTGCTCTCCTTAATGATATTCTGCCAGGGACATCATGAGTTTCTTCATAAAAACCAAACTCAAACTCTTCTGGTAAATATTTATCTTTTGGTAATGGCTTCTCAGGATCAGCTCGTGTATCAATTTCTTGAACCTTTACAAATTATATATTCATAAATTAAATAAATCATTTTTAAGAACATTTTAATTCTTAACATTAAAACAATATATATTACCTCAGCTGTATTAGACCTTACAAAGACTTGCTTCAAATTTTCATCTAATTGGACATCTTTTGCGCTCGCTTTGTCTTTGTACTGTGGATCAACTGCAAAAACAATCAAGTTATGAATAAATAAAATTCACTACACTGAATATAATAACTATTGACGTAAAATCAAAAAAAGTAATATTACGTTTGTTTACTAATTCTATTTGCTTCTTGGTTGAACCATAAGTTGGTGCAGGCTTGGGTTTATCTCGAGAAATGGCTTTGTGGGCTCGATTTTCGATGTTCCAATTCCTCAAAGGTCGCGAGAGTCTCGATGCAAAAGTTCCCATCTTGTATTTTGATTCTTTTCACTCATGAACACTGCAAAGCATTACGTGATTTTGTACAATAGGAGAGTATATGCAAGCATCGAACTTGTGAGACAAAAATTGTCATATTGTTTTTAGATAAATGTGACAAGCATGGGTGAATCTGTCACAAAAATCTAGAAATTATCGGTTTTTCACTCTTACCATAACTTTTTATTCAAGCTAATACTATGTCAAGCTATATCGTATTTTTTATCCAAATGCTTGTTTATGTTCATAGCATGTTCGATCACATTTCATACTCTGAGGAAGGTTATGTCGGCAGAAATTGTTCAGTTAGATTCCTTTCTTATCCATCTCTTTTTCGATACGTCAAAATCCAAATGGAGCAGCACGCATCATTTATATCATAATTTTTACTATGACTTACATAATTAATCAATTATTTATTTATAAATTATGAATTATAAATGAATAAATAAAAATGCAACGAGTTATTGTAATAATTTCATTTTTGACATTTCGAACATTGCAAGAGCAAAATTCTTCCCATTATCAATAAAAATAGTTGAGACGTCAAAAAAAAACCCATGCATCAACGGCGTGTGCAATCGAACACAACCGGGCAAGTGTGCACAATTCAAAATGCACCGACGGAGAGCAGAAACAGCCGCACGTTTTCGCGCTATCACATGACGAACCAACGATACATAAGGCGCAGGTAGTGGAGGGGCAAACAAACACAGCAGCTTCTCGGGAGTCGGGAACGTCTGCGTACATACACACAAACACAATATTCGCGATCATCACAGAGGCAGACAGCAGCATCAGACTCTCTCATTTATTTTTATTATCGTTACTGTTATCATTATACTTTCCATTTCCAATGTAACGCTAAAACTCGACGCATGGAAAATCGAGGTGGCTCCCATGGGTGCTGTGCAGTGCAGTCTCCGAGTCCCGAGATCTCCATCTCTATACGCGAGTGTGCGCGATAACAATATACACATAAACAAGCGAGGCGTTAGTTAACTTCGGTCAGCAGCAGCAGTCTGCGGCGCGTTGCTGTATGCGCGTGAATAAATATCAACAACAATAATACAATATCGCGCGGTGGTGCATCCCATGCTAAATGTTCGCCTCAACAGCGTTTAAAACAATTATTGTTATGCGTGCTACATTTGGTACACAGCACAAAAGCGTCGTGTGAATGAATCGTCGCGTGTATTGGTGCAGTGCGCGTTGATTATAACAAAAAAAAATTGCGAATTTTCACGTGTGCCATCATGACACAGTGTGCTTAACGACGTTTTTTTTTCTAACCTTTTCGAGTTTCCTCCGAGTGATAATAATAATTAACTCGCTACTACGTTACGTTTAAATAAATATATAATATAAAAATGGGCAATTACGGGAGCAGATTATTGTCGGCGTCGAACGACGCCGTAAACTCGGTCTACGGTCGCGGTCGCAAAAGAAAGTGCATCGAGGAGGACGACCCCGAGGACGAGTGCTCGTTCATCGAGAGGACGATGCAAACGCCCAAGAGGTATTGTATGCAGCGCATCAACTTCTTTTTTTTCTTCTTTTTTTGGTCAGTCGCCAACTTTTTAATGCGTATCTATAAACACGCACGTGCTCCGAATTGAACGTAGAAATTGCTCCGCAAACTTTATAATGTGTACACACCTACGTACTCGCCTCGCGTTTTATATGCATCCGAAGTTTCGAATCGCTAAAAATAAAACTTTTTTACGAGCGACGGAGAGCTCGAGCGTTAGCCGATGTCCTCTATTCGTTTATGTATACCGAAACATATGTATACGGTGTGCAATTGTATAAATGCATATAAGATAACGCGCGCCTTTGATGTTGTGCACGCCCCGCGCAGCGTAACGATGATTGCACTCGTTCGGCATTTTTGTATTAGCAATGCACACGCACATAGTACACAACAAAGAGAGTGAGGTAACGCGCAAACCTCTTCTCGTACAAATTTATATATAGCTACCCGTGACATCACTGCGAGAGTTATCCTAGTTTTTTTCTCTCTACTTGCTGCTCATGGCCACGCGAGATTCACCGAGAGATTATTTATTTTTCGACGAGGCTACTTATATCCTTGCTATATGCACAAATCGGAAAAAGCCTATGATTGAACGTCGCTCTCTTCTTTTTTCAGGAGGAAATTACTGACGACTGCACAGTACATTTACAGGACACTGTTTTTGGAGGAAAAAGGCAGCGATATCACTGTGCTGATGCTGGGCAAAGCGTGGAAACTGCACAAAGTGTACATAAGCCAAGTAATGCAACATTTCCTTTTTTTTTTTTTTTACTTAAAAAATGCAAGGAAAAAAGGAATGTTTTTTTTATTTGAGCGAATCGTCTCGTCACTTTACAGAGTCCGTACTTCGAAAGCATGTTTTCCGGCTCTTGGAGGGAAGCGAACGAGAAGGTGGTGAACGTAGAAATCAGCGACCCAAACATCACGCTGGATTGTGAGTTATCGTTATTCGTATTTCGCTCGGAATTCAATTAATTTGACGAAAGTAAAGTCAGAACAGAAATTTTGCCGATTAACGTTTTGTAGCGAAGAAAAATTCGGACGTACGCATCGTAAATCGAATTTTTTCTTCTATTTCCGGCGTCCATTATTCTCCGCAAAAAAACCCTGTGATGTCATAGATACGCGTTTGATTTTAAAAGGGAATAAAAGAATCTATAAATATACTTCTTGTGCCTTCATGAAGTTTCTTTTATAAGCTATTAAAAAACCGATTTATTCTATTTTGACATGGCGACGATTATCGACTAAATTTGTATTTAAATTTCCGTCCGTATAAGGCATTAAAAAGTATTTTAGACAAAATTCCAATCAGTTGTTATGAAAGTCTTTACTCAGAAATTTCAGGCATTTTGTACTTATGAAATAATTTTTTTGGAGATTTTCAAATTTGTTGTTATAAATATATATTTTGCTAAATATTTTATATTTTCAATAATCGTAAATAAATAATAATTTTAATATTTCCTTACAGCTCTTACAGTTGTATTTGGTTCTTTCTATCAAGATGAAATCAGTGTTGAACCAAAGGATGTCATATCTATTCTGGCAACAGCAACCTTGTTTCAATCACAAGGCCTCATCGACCAGTGCACAGAGATTATGGCAGAAACTACTAATTTAAAGACTGTCGTTCCTTATTATAATGCAGCTGTTTCTTATGGTGTTCCAAAAGTTAAATATACTTGTAAAACTTGGCTAGAAGTTAATCTAATGGGATATGGATGGCTACATACTTCATTTTTGAGAGAAATAAGTGCTGAATTAATGACTGAACTTGTTGCTAGTCCAAACCTTGTGGCCATTCAAACAGAATTTTGTATATACATGATGTTGAGGGTGTGGTGAGTATTTAAAATATGAAGTTATTAATTAACATTGTTCACATTTGTACTAAACACCTACGTTTTTTTATTATTATTAGGTTGTACGCTCATGTAAATGATAGTGAAGCATTACCGCTGGAAGAATTTTATTCTCGTCACATGTGGACGAAACCATTCCTTGGCACTAGAGAAGGCAGTGAATACGCTGCACCTTTCAAAGCTCTAAGACTGAAATACTTGATACTTAATTATCAAGATGTAAAAATATTAAAATATGATAATTTAATACCTGATGATTGGCTATATGAGTCTTACAAAGAACAGTGGTTACATCTTCTGCGAATAGATTCAAATCAGGACATAGGGTAATAATTTTATCAATTTTAATAATTCAATATTAATATTAAATGCACGTGTACATTTCTGTGAAGATCTAGTAGATTCCTGACTAAAATCCCATCCTCTATTTTGTCCCATTTAAAAAAAACGATTGCTAATAGGTATTATTATTCAAAAATATTATACATTGAATGAATTTCACTTGTTAAAGTTGTTTTTGATTTTGACAGGCCAAAATCTATCACAGAAGAAGTTTTCTCACAAGATTGTTTCCGCTGTGGACGGCAAATAGAGAAGCCAGGTGAACATGCATGGCGATGGACAGCATTCCACTTTGGACTGGACCTCGTCGTCAATCTCGATTTAACGACTCTTAAGTTTAAAAGGTACAACAGAGTGGATACAGAACATATCAAAGCCAATCACAACACTCATAATCTTATAATCAAGTAAGTAAAGTAATTTTGAAAATATTTCATAATTTGCATGATTATTTATAACTAATACACATTTTGAATATTTTCATTAGAGTTAGTCTAATTTCACTGAACGAACAGCGACAAATTAAGTTTATGCAAAACTCGGGACTAGTTCAGTTGTCTCTATTCAAAAATGAAGAAGTAAGCTCGAATGCATTTTGTTTTGGTGAATCAATTGTATCTAACGTCGCTTTAATCGTGTTTCAGAGACAAATAATGAGCCTCGACAAGGACTTGACATATCCCATTTATGTATCTGTCAATATGCAAGTTGTAACTCCTCTGGCGTACGAAGCAAACGAAAAATGAGCCGAAAATTACAGCGCAGCGCTGAATCCAAGCTGCCGATGTTATCATTAGATGTATAAGACTTACCGTTTTACCCTGGAGTGTTCGTTGATATTCGTGCTTCATACACAGTACTTCGATGGCGAAAATTTATAATTCAATACTAGTCGTGATAAAAATCACACAGATCTGTGTCGCTGTGTAATTATGTATGAATCAAAAAGCCATTCGTCTTGACATGTCTCGACGCCGCGGGTATATTATATATATATATATTTGACACGGGCAAAGTAAGCTTTAATGTTACAAATAAATAAAATCGCCACAATCTTGATTAGGGAACTATTATCGCTAGATACTGTGGTACCAAAACTAATTTTGGTAAAGCGACAGCGATAACCATCATTTGAACTTTTTGATAAAAATATACTTTATTTTTCATAAAAAGGAAGTGGAATATTTTTAGAGAAATATTATTTTATTTTGGAAATGAAATATTTATTATAAATAAATTATATACTTCTCGTTGAATTCAAAATATTATTTATGAAGAGTAAAACATTGATGAACTTGTAGTCATTCCAATATTTGGAAACCATTATACCTGTGTTGCTTAATTTGGCAATTAAACAACACAGCAAGCATAGTCGATTAGTATTAAGAAACACGTTTATTTGTTAGCCATAACGACGTTTATGTAAAGTATTTAATGAAGGTTTAACAAGTGACATCATTTTTTTGTGCAATACAGTTCTTTTTGTTCTATTTTTTTTTTTTTTTTTTTTTGAAAAATAACGACTGCAGTCTGTGAGCTATATAATTTTCACATATAAATTGAATTTAATTTAATTGATCACTTGTGATGTAAAAGCACAATATTTAGTTACTCGGATGTATCCTTGCTGTATGAATTTCTGCTACTTCGATGAAACGTAACAATGTCATCGATTTATCGGCTAAGTGTCTTTATGGCAAGATAAAATTCAAATGTGCAATTTCAGCTCATAAGTATGAAATCGCTAAAAGTTATTTCAGTTCCGTGTAGAGTTAAATTTAGAAATTAATCGACAATAGATGATTCAAGTACGTTATACTTACTACTATGATGTATTATTTTCTTGTTTTTTTTTTTCTATTATTACCATCATAATGGTGCCTTTGTGTATCGAGCTTGGAGAAAGGCTGCTCAAGTAGATTATAAAACTTGTTTGAATAATGTTGTAACGATTAATGGAAAATACTTTTCATATATGAAATAATTTATATAAAAATAAAAAACAAATATATTTCAAACATCATCGCAGTATTTTCTTATTTCTTTGCTGATAGATATAGTGGATAAATAACAAAATAAACAGCATGATTTAAATTTTTTGATAACCATTCAACACTTTATTGATACAATAATATTTTTCTATACAATGTGTGTTCTGTGTTATACAGTACAGTATCGCTCGGCATCGATGTATTTTAATTTTTTTTTCATAATTCTTAATAATAAACTTATCGATTCATCATTTCGAGCCAAAAAAGTAAGAAAAAAAAAAGTATATTCTTTCGATACAATCGGATGAAATGATATATTTTATTACAACAAACGGTGAATTGCGAACAACACAACACACGATTCGTTTTCTCTCTCTTTCTTTCTCTCCGTGCATCGAGATGGTATCATCGAGTTCAATTCTCATAGCTTAGCTTGTAGAAATATATATTATATTTTTTTATTTTATTTTATTTTCTCGTCGTCAGTCACGTGATATGCTCCTTTAAAAATTCACTCGTGAATTAACATCTTGTTACGATAGTTCTTACTTATTACACGCCGTGAGTATATAATATTATGGGT
Source organism: Trichogramma evanescens (assembly GCA_902732785.1). Classification (NCBI taxonomy): domain Eukaryota; kingdom Metazoa; phylum Arthropoda; class Insecta; order Hymenoptera; family Trichogrammatidae; genus Trichogramma; species Trichogramma evanescens. Next base: position 63,699 of record CACVKI010146281.1, read on the forward strand.
AATAGGCCGATGAGCTACACGATGAGAAATTTCCAAACTGTGTATATTATTTATTTATTTTTTTTTTTAATTCCATTGCGGTTGGATAAATCATGATCATACAATGACAAAATTTCAAATCATCGTCGTGCTAATGTATCAACAATATTACAAAACAACGATCGAAGTCTCGAAAACTCTGATATGTCTTATGAGCGAGTAACGAAAAAATAAAGAGCCTCGGCTCGCAAGAAGCTTCGAAGCGAACGAACGTATTATAATATAATGCATCGCGCGTTCAGCCTACACGTATATATCGTATACGTGCACAAGAAAAAGTAACTCGCAAGCCAAAGCGATCAATGAATCCTTACAACGTTTAGCGTGTCGGATCTGCTGCTGCTGCTGCTGCAGCGAGGAGGAATCGGCGCGCGAAACCGAAAGGGGGCCGCGAGCCGACCTTCCACGATGCGCTCGCAAGCGCGCGACACATGCGATCGCGCCGCGGCGTTGCTCCAAATCGTTGCGCAATCGACTCCGCGATGCAGTTATAGCTTCATCGACGCGAAGGAGAAAAAATCATCTCTCTCCTCGTTTGCGCGCGTATACAGCTGATGCACGCGAATTAAATGACAATTTTTTTATGAATGAATTCTATATATTCTTGTTTACGCCCCGTATTGTATCAAAAGAACGAGCTTGCGACGATTAATAAGCGTAAACTCGCCTCGATCGATGTACATCGTTCGTTTGTTATTTTTGTGTTACGCATCGAGAAAAATACAGCGCGATGCGCGCGGATTAAAATTAAGCGATTTTATTTTTACTTTTCATTCGGAACAATTTAAGGATACTTTCTTTTCTCTCGTGCCACTACTCTCTCTGTTTCTCTCTCGTTCTCTCTTTCTCTTCGCGTGCAGCACTCCCCCTATTTTTTTTATTTTGTTCGTTTGTACTCTAGTTGAAGGACAACAATTCTCGTATGTTTTTTTTAACATGAAAATAGGCGCTTTGTGGTATTTCAATTTTACTTCATTAAACAAAATTATTATACACGCATGTAAAGTGTATATCGCGCAGAAAATTCAGAGGACACCTATAGCCCCGGGACGAGCTCGTTTATCATTATTATAATTATGTTTTAATTTTTTTGTTAAATATTACATAAAAACTTGTTAAAACGAGCATATCGTTATAATGAATAATTATCGATTTCGATTATGGGCGGAACTCAAGGTGTCAATCATATATCCACGAAACATTGGATCATTAAAGTGTGACTCTCATACGTATTTACGCTTGCACATATAGAGCAGTCGCGCGCGCATATCGATCCTCTTTTATCCCCTTTATTTATTCGCTATTTATAATTATGCTTAATTCATTTGTTTATTCACCTGTTTTTGTTTTGTTTTTTCATTCGTTTTTTAGTAAAAACTCGTGACACTTTCGAGGGCATAAAATAATCATCGCGTTCGTATTTGTCACTGTACCTTATGCAATTGCACACCCGCACCCTGCAGCGTATATCACGTCTCTGTGTAAACACGCGCACACACGATACAACAAAGGAATAAAAAAACACGCACGCATGTATCATGGTGGTGCAACTTTCCTCTCATTTATTATTGAATTTTCATCTACTCCGGCTTTTTAGTTTTTAGGTGTATACGTACGCGTGTTTATGTCCGACATTTTACGCCTGACAATTCGTTAGAGAGCGCGCACGTGCGCATAGCTGCGCCATGTACAGCTCATTTTAATATAAAAACTCAGCTTCGTGTGTTCGATTTACGTTTGCAGAAAAATATACGAGACAGATGAAGAGAAAGAGAAAGAGAGATAGAGAGAGAGAAATATAATAGAGATATAGAGAGGAACTTGTGAAATATTTTAGAAGCGAAACGCCCGTTTTATCTATGGCAATTCTATTTATTTAATTTTTTGCTCGCAGCACTCTAATTCCTCAATTTACTTGCTCCAATTTTTTTTTCATCTTCATAAATCAACCTAATTTACGAACTATTGCAAATCCAGCAAACTTTTGTATATATCGTCAATTCCTTGAGAATAAACAAAACTCGTAATCAGTATATAAGTTAATTCATCTGTGTTTATAAAACGACGAGCGGGCCGTAACAAATTGTTTCTGCTATATCTATGCATCGATATCGTTGATCTCCGTTTGATCTTCGTTCGTGCTTATTAATTCAATTGCATGAAACGCGCGAGTGCATTTTGAAATATATATTTTTATATTTATTTCACGCGCCGCTGCGGGCGAACTTGAGTCGCTCGATTTGCTCTCTGAATTAACATACGCATAGATATAAATATGGATGCGCAGATCAATCGATCGGCTCTCTTGTGGCCTCTCGTGCCCCCCTGCGTCACTTTTGTTATTGTTAAACGGTGCGATTGGCTGAACATATAACGAAACGAGCTCGTGTGTGTCTGCGTGCGGTATGCGTGTGTACCTCTCTTGGATAATAAAATCAAGCTGGGCTTGAATAACAAAATAAAAAACGTATCTCGTTACATAATAATTAATACGTATTATGTGGTCGATATTAATTCGCCTTTGGCCACGTTAGCTCTGCCACTCATCTCTATTTGGTTTTCAATTATTGTAAATACAATCGAAATCATGATAATATTATTTATTTATAATATATGTATATAATACGAATGCTTTTAAATAACTCGGACTACAAAAAATTGCCTTATCATATTCCCCCTTTTTTCGTCTTTAGTTATAGTTTTCTCTCTTTTTGTATATTTTATAATAATTATAATATAGCTATGTAATAATTTTTGGTGTACAGTAAATGTAAAACGGACGTGTTTTGTTAATTTCAGTTTTTTTCCTTTTTTGTTGATTTTTTGTGTTTTTAATTTTAATCAATTTAATTCATCGTGCAATTATCGCGCGAGTGAATTCGTGGATAACGGGTGATTTTTTTTAGCCTTTAGACGCGTTACGAAGCAAAATGCGCTCTCATTTTTTGTTTTTAACTATTTTTTCGTTCGATCGAATTGTGGAAGTTTTCACGATCATCTCTCATGCACGCACTCGATCCTTCTTTCTCTCTCTCTCTCTCGCTCATGGCACGCATACATTCGAATATATATATAACAAGATTCGACAAAACTTTGGCCTTAACTATATAAGATCCTCTCGGGTGTAATAACGAGCGATGTATACGCACCGAGGAGAATCGATCTGCACAGCTCTCGAATGAAAAAAAAAATCGGCGAGTGATACATAGGACTGGCAGTACAGCACGAAGAACGGCGGCGGGGCAAAACGTATACAGTACTTATTATTTTATATTCGTTTGCGTAAAAGTAAAGGAAGGAGAGAAATAAAATAAAAGTAAAAAAGAAGAACAACGAATCGTGCAGCACACTTCCTGTGATTCTCTCTTGACCCGATTTATTGCCAGGTTGATGATTTAGCTCTTTTTAGTATTCAATCCTTCGACCATACACGTGTATAAAATGTTCGTTTTTACTATTATTTTAATATTATAATAATAAATATATCTATATGTATCCGGGAGCTCGTCGTACGCAGTACTTCAGCTCTTTCTCTCTTACGCTTCTCGCTTCCATTATGTTTAATATTTTTCAAAAAATTTTTCACCTCACTCGTCATACGCTCCTCTTCTCTAGTGCACATACACACACACAGCTGAGATCTCCTCTCGATGATGATTACTTTTTTTTTTGGTCGTCCCAAAAAAAAAATTGGACGCGAACGAATGCCTGCGTGTACTCGATGATGGATGTATAATTATGAAAATTCGTATGGACTCTCTTGTTTTTTTTTTCAACTATTATTATTATATAACTCTCATCTGCTCTGTGTTTTTTGCTTACGGCGGATGTTGAAGCAGGAGCAGCAGCGGCAGCGGTGGTGCGGCTTCGAGAGCTTTGCAGTGGCGGCGGCGGCGCAAGGACCTGTTTTAGAGAGAAGTGAGATTAAGTGAGCGAATCTTGAATGATATTTTTGAACGTCAAAACGTCGCCGGAGAGCTCGTTAAAATATGCACTATACGATTATCGGAGATTTGTCCAATTAAAGGACATGTACGGTACAACGCGCGATGACCCATATATCTATTGCCCTTTTTAAAAAGGAGAAAAAATTTGACAGCTAATACGGACGTGCTGTTTTAATATATCCTATTCTGACTCTCCGATGAAAAGTATATTTCGAGTTTATCCACATCGCGAATCGACTATTATTAGAGCCTCGCGAGAGTAAATTAAAAATAATCTTACCTCCTCAGTTGAAATTACAAAACGACGACGCCGACGACGGAAGCATCACCAGCAGCAGCGTCAGGCTCGCCCCGACCAAAGCGTAGCGCTGGAGTGCCGACCCTGGCACGAGTGACTCGGCGCCGTTGCACAGGTCGGTGGTGCACGAGCAGTAGTGGGCTCGGACGTCGTGCGTGCCGGTCCTCATGAGGCAGGCCTTGTCGTCGGCCTTCTCGTCCGTGACGAAGCCGCAGCCGCGCACGACTCGATCCTGGCCGTAAACTGGAAAACGAGACAAGAAATGAGAGATATTGTATATATATGTGTCAGCTGCTTGTTAAGTAGAGCTTGCAGCGAAATCGTTCTGCAAAAGTTCGATCGACCCTCTCGAAACGACTTGCTGCACTTGCCGCTGCTCTGTACATGGCTTATGTAACTGTACAATAGCACCTATATAGAAGTCAGTATAATTGAGGCTATATATTCTATTATACTCCCCAGAGGGAACGACTCCTAAGGAGGCACGAAAGCTCCGCATCTATTTATAGACCGAAAATTACGACTCTGACAATGTCTATAATACGTGTGTATATAAGTACAAGTACACGTGCTGTGCATCACTTTGAATTCGCGATTGCACGCGCGGCACACTGTGTCTTACTTGTATATGTACAGTACGAGCCCCGCGCGCGGCTGCATAAACTGCAATTTATAAATGCATCTTGTTAATTCACTTCGAGCTACGTGTATACAAACGTGCCGAGGTGAGAATCGTCGCGGATGAGTTCCACCGAACGAGTTTTCAAACGGCCGCGATGATTTAAATCCTCGAGAGATACAGAGAGAAAGAGAGTTCGGAAAAACACGATCGGACAGAGTTGCTGCCGACGCAGACTTATGTTTTTCCCAAAGTTTGTTTTCGCACGTATGAATTATGCACACGCGCGCGCGAGTTCGAGCTCGTCCCAAGCTATCGGTGAAAGATATAAGACGCGAGAGGGAGAGAAAAAAGAAAATAAGCACAAATCGAAGCTAAAAGTTACGTAAGGTTCGAGGCCGTCGCAATGCAGGGAGTAAGTATACAGCACTAGAGCGAAGAGAGAGAGAGAGACAGTCGGCAGTACTGGTCGGGTTTTCTATATACATGTACGTATATATAAGTGTAATATGCGCCACGACCGCCCCAGCCAGCGGTGCACTTGGCTGGCTACGTATGTAGACGCACGCAGACACTCACACACATGCACACATATGCACATAACGATATTTACAGCACACGCGTCGAAACTCGCGAAATTTAAAGAGACGAACTTTGACCGTTTCTTTTTAGTTTTTATTGAAATTTGATGTAGCGCGCGTACACACGCGAAGCGCGGGGTTTCTTATATTTTGGCTACTTTCTTATAGGATAACCAGTACTTTATGCGGCAAAGTTTTTTTCCTTCATACGGTGCATCCTATTTTCTTGCAAAGATATGATGAGTAATTTTGCGTAAAAACTCTTCTATAGGCTTCGTCGAGCATTCCAGAATATTTTGAATTCAATTTTGTTTTCTACGTCCCTCTGTTTCTTTTTTTGGTAAGTGTTGTATACAATTTTTCTTAAATGATTATCAAGCGTAGGGCAGTTCTAATCAGGAAAAAAATTGTTTACTCTGATTAGCATAGTACAATAATGTACACTTTATTAATGAATATACACTTTTGAGTGTGACTGACTTGATTCATAAATTATTATCTACAATTACAAACAAAACACTTGGCTGATCGTTGCACGAACAGCTGCAAGAACCAAGTGGTCCAAAAAATTTACGTAAAGAAGTAATCGCGTGTTTCATAATCTGCCATGGGATAAAACACGGGCCTACAATCGGCGCCGCCACGATCAAACTTTTGATTCCGACTGATGCCGGATCACCAGCGCGCAATATGCGCGTGCGTAGCTCGAGTCTTGAATTTTTTTTTTGAGGTACACTCTCACTACGCCTACATATGGCTCGCGCTACTGTATATCTCTTTTAGCTTCGTCCAACGTATTTTTTACTCTCTCTTTCACTATATATATGTAGAGTGCTATGTATGGTCAGTCCACATCACGACGCCTCAAAGTGAAGAAGTGAAAATCGCGTCGACTGCTGCAATTGAAGAAATTAAAAATATCTTAAATTATAAGTGACCGTGAGTTGTGTATGTGAGTGCTGAAAACGATGTACAAGATTGACGAAAATAACCATATTCGTTACTATTCAATAGATACACCCGAATATCATGATTTCCAACGTCATCGTTATGAAGAAAACTTTGAAAAATTGAAAGCTATGCGTGAAAATGTCACATGGGAGGTCGAAGAAGAACGACGCGAATTTCTTCGTCAACTTTATTATTTGATCGAAAATTGGGAGGGCCAAACTCACTTCCCACTTCCGAATCTACGAGACATTTTCCGAAGGGAAGAAATTGATTGGCTTCTCAAGGAGGAAGTGAAGTCCCATAAAAACGAGATTCCAGGTCCATTTATCGACTTTGTTATCCGAACCGGCTACAAAGATGAGCCCTACGTTGATAAATACGGCAAACCATCGCCGCGACGTACTACAGCAGTGCATCATTCTTTTGGACAAATTATATATTATTACGGCGGTACCATCCGCAAGCTTTTCAAAATATATAACAGATTTGACGTTAATTACACCGATGAATTTGGATTAACGCATTTCCACGTAGCGTGCAAACATGGCTTGGATGACATAATGGAGAAATTTCTCGAACACGGCCAGGATCCCAATTGCCTCGTGCCAGAAACAGGTGACTCGCCCTTGCACTTGGTTCTGGATCTGTATTCAGATTGCGAGAAACTGCTACAATTGCTGCTGCGAAGAGGCGCCAATCCGAATGTGGCCAATAAAAAGGGATTGACCCCTTTGTACAACATGTGCAACAGTGACTTCAGATATGACATCGATTTGTTGAAGATGTTATTCGAGCTCAGCGACGAAAAATACCATCCGGTACAGGTCAACACTCAGGACCCGTCGGGTAAAACACCATTGCACGCAGCCGTGCATTACGAAAACAAGATGATGACTGAACTGCTGCTGAGAAGAGGCGGCGATCCTAATTTAGCCGATAAGGAGGGATTGACGCCATTGCACTTTCTTTGCAACAATTCCTGGGCTAACCGTGAATTGTTGGAGCTATTCTTCAAGATTATCAACGAGATCCAGCAGACTTTGCAGGTCGACGCTCGAGACAAGTTGGGTCGGACAGCGCTGCACTATGCTCTGCTTGGACGTCACAAAACTGTGGTCGAGCTGCTGCTGAGGAATGGCGCCGATCCAAATTTGGCCACTGAGGAGGGATCGACCTCTTTGCACATCATTTTCAATGATCGTCGCCATGATAAAGAATTTGCAAAGATATTATTCGAGCTCAGCAATGAAAAATATCATCCAGTGCAGGTCGACGCTAAAGACAAGTTGGGTCGGACACCGCTGCAATTAGCCGTAGCGAATCTTAATCTCGTTATGATCGGTGAACTCTTTGTTCGTGGTGCTGATCTGTCCAATTTTGTTTTTCCTGATATAATTGTATCCCAACATTATAAAAATGAGGGAAAAGAATTGGAATTAGCGTCTAGCGTTCTGGCCGTCGTCGAAAATCTTGAAAAAAGAGGATACGAATTAGACCGAAGCGACGCCTTGAAGATCATGAAATTTTTTGCTGAATGCAAACTGCTCGCTAACTCGATGGATCTTGAAAAATCTCGGTACGACGATACGGAGTTCGTGAAAAAAGCTAAAAAGATAATGGTTATTCCGAGTCTGTCGCTCTACGACTTGATGCAGTTACGACCCGAAGAGGCGGCTAAACAACTCACGTTCAAAGATTACTCAAAGTTCGCAGGGTCGCACAATTTGTCTAAGCTCTCCGAAAGACATAGAAAAGCTTGTTCTTTATATCTGTGCGAAATGATGTCGAGAAGATTTTTCCGGAGCTGGGCACTGGATGCTTTTTGGGAATTGATACACGGTCGGCTACCGATTCTCTGCTGTGATATGGTACTCGATGAGTTGACGAACCAAGATTTATGTAATATTTGCTTGGCAACTACAAGCCAAAGCTCATGATAGCGATAAGCATATTTTCATTATTTTTGTAATGTCTGGTGTTATTTAATGTAGCAGACTCTCCATGTTATTCCAATAAAAAATGTGTGTACCTAAAATATTTCAAAATTAAATTGCATTCTAAATTTTGATGAACTTAAAAATTCCATAATGAAAAATGAGTCTCCGTCAAAATTTAATTTAGTCAGCATAATTATTACTCACTCGTTCGTCTCTACGCTCTCGAGCTTGAATCTTCATTGAAATGAATCTCATGCAAATTGATCATATTAAATTTACGCAGGCTTGGTTTTTCAAAAGATGATTTGAAATGTTTAAAAAAAAATTACGTTTCATCAAGTATGTTATATAATAAAGCACTATAAAATTTATTGGTAAAACCATCAGTTTAATTAATTTTTTACATACATATTAGGGATACAAAAAAAATATATATTTACATAATTTAAACTATCTCAAGTACGTTCAATTTTAAACGTAGGCAAAAATAATGTCCACTTATAAATGCAAAAGGTGAAGAAAACTCACTCTTCTGTAACATCGAATATCTATAATTATTCGATTTTGGTCAATGACGGGAGCCTAACACGCATCGTTTTTTATTTTTAAGTAGTATTTAGCGTGAAAAAATAAATATACGTAAATAAAAAATATTTGTATAAGACCATTTAATTTTAATTTGGCGACTGCTACTGTGAATGATAATTTAGAGATTTCTCAAAACGATCCTGAGGTATTGGTGTGCACTCGGTAAAAGAAGAAGTTATTATAAAAGTTAGCATATTATCAAAGCTGTTATATTAGCAGCGCACCAGCGAAGCACTTGTAATCGACTGTAGTGCACACGAATGGACGAACGGACGGACGATGTCAAGAGCTGTAAAAGCGGGCGCGACTCGATCCTATACGTTTTTCTGAATAAAACATCATGCGGCTTTGGCTCTCCCTTTCTCACTCTCAGAAGCATGAATTAATCGTTACTGATCGTATACGTAGCGAGTGCGGTCCAGAGCCCATTCGTCGATTACATTTATAACGATCGATTACTCCTCTGGAATAATGGAAATGCGTATAGTACGATTCAGACGTACGAATTCCGCATATGGTATATACGTGTACGCGCGTTTTAGCAATCAATTTGCCATCTAGGTAATTAGTAAAGATGATTTATACGTCTGTGCACTATGCTCGCAACGCGTTGCAATTACTTCAGTTTCCTAAGTCTCTCTCTCTCTCTCTCTCTCTCTCTTGCGTACGCGCGCAAGAAAAGTCGACGGCTAAAGCTCTCTCGCAGCAGAGAGGAGGCGAGGATCTTCGCAAGCTCGAGCGCGGCAAATTAATCGTGTAGATATCAAGCAGCTATAGATACCCAGATAGTCTCTGGAGTAAAACGTGTGTATGTACGCCTGTATTAATTATCCTCCATCCGAATCTCTCGTCTCTCTGTGACTTGGACTGCAAAGCTGCCGATGAAATGTCGATAGACGAGTTGGCGCTTGCCTTACACGTTGTATACTTATATCGCTTGAGAAAGAGAGAGAGAGGGAGATGAAAGCGTTGAAGGATCGAAGCTTGAGTCGAGCTGTCAAGACAATTCGCTTCGCATTCTGTTTCTCTCTCTCCCTCTGTATTGGCAGATCGAACTAGGCTTGTACATATATAACATACCTTTCTGAGTGATTTTTCGACAGAGCGTGGGCTCGAGATGATTGAGATGCTCGAGACGCGGCTGAAAGCTGCAATTGACCGTGCCGAGGCTGTACGGATCGAAGGGATCGCCGCACCTCGGGTCGTACTCGCTGTTGCACTGATAACATATAACTCCTTCGGCTGTAAACAAAAAAAAAAAGAACAGTTATAGTCGTGAAATTTTTTACAACATTTTTAAGAAACACTTCTATACGAATATCAACATTTTCATTTTTATTATTTTTTATTTTAAAACTTTCCATAAATTTGCCTCGGTATATTTCAGTTTCTATGACCTTGAAACTGTTCACGGGTTTTCAATTTGAACAATGACTCGTGTTCTCGGGTTTTTTCTGCTGGAATTTTCGTCGCGTGTCGTTTGATTCACAACAGAGCGAGATACCGAGCTCGTAATCGATACAGAGTTATCCGTTTACACGATATACATAACCAGGATCTTAATTCAATTAAGCTTCTTGTGTCAGTAACCCAGGCGAGAGAGAGAGCGGGCAGGCGCGGCTGACTGAAGTAACGAAATTTGTCGTTCGACGCGGCCCTGTACGTCTCGGATGTCGCGCGCGCACACTTTAAACATTAATCGAGAGCTCGCAAAGATTTCGGGTATAAAGACGTTGATACGAAAATGTACAATGTATTTAAATGAAATCGAACGCCTCAACGCATCGGAACCTCGTTGCTTTTTTATGCATGTATAACTCGGTGAAAAACGATCGATTGTCTATACATACAGTAGTCAAGCACAATCGTCGATTTATCACACCGGCGGGAGCCGAGTTTAAATTTTGACTCTTCCATCTTCTCGAACTCTCGCGTTACAAATCGATCGCGCGCGCTGCACCCAAAAGTTTTCAATAGGGTCGACGGAGAGAGAAACTTTTGGAGAAAACACGCTCGCGGCTATTACATGTTAAACACGCACGTTAGCTTTTTCACGCTTTACAACGATCGCTGTGTGTGTATACAAAAGCGTAACGATCTTGCACGATTATCGCTTGCGCTATATACACATATGAACACAAAAAACATGCTGTACGGTGCTGCAAGCTCGCAAGCTCGTACATACACCTATATATATATATAACCTAATAGCGACTAGTCAGGCACGGAAAATGTCAAGGTCTCGCACGGTGCGCGCGGGTTCTTCGACCAGTACGAGTTGTACTATGTGTAATATATATGCGGCGCTCCGGAGTACTGATACGTATATATAGCGTATCATGGGTATGTATATAACCACCCACACCCCCTTGGCTCTATTACTACTACTGCTGCTGCTGCTGCTGCTACTTCTACTATGCTGCTCCCCGCTGCGAGTACGTCGCGGCGACCTTGATTTATATATACAAAGCTCGAGTTTGTAACAGTTGCATATTTGCGCGAGAACGACGCAAGCACGAGCCAAAATTTCTACGTTACGTAATGTAACAGACTTGCGCTTATTGCCAAAGAAATCGTTAGCCAGTTCGGCGTGTATGGACGAAAAAAAAAAACGAAACAATGAGTCGAAAGAATCGATACCATTCTCGGTGATTCGCAGCTTCATTGCCAGCGTGGGAGTAAGCTGCGAACTGTTTTTAACGGGATTTGCGTTTCGTCAACTTTTTTGTAAAACAATTTTCAACGAAGCACGATCCCATGCGAACGTTGATATATCCTCGTGCAAACAGATATTTTCCGACAAAAATATCGCTCGCTATTCGTGCGCGTGTGTTTACGTTTGTTGACTCTGCAGTGAACTGCAACGAATTTATGCAGTGCAAACAGATAAAATAGACTTTTAGCTCAAATCTTCTAGGTTTCGTAGGTGTTGTATCCATTGAAATAGCTAGAAGCGCAGCTTTTTTTTTTGCTCCCTCCGTTTCTTTCTCCATTTTTAACGATTAAGACAATTTATATTAATACTTGTGCGCGTGTCTTTGTGTGCAAACGAAAGCTCGCGAGTACACGAATTGCCTAGAAAGTGTGTACGACGATGTGCACACACGCTCTCCGCTCCGATGCATGCTAAATAATCCATTTGGAACGAGGTCGAAGAGCTAGAGCGGCGGGTTTCATCGGTTCGCGACCTGCTGCTACTGCTGCTTCTGCTTCTGCTTCTGCTGAGGGCATCGTCGTCGACGTCACCGCCACCGCCGCCTTATACGCCAATGCTGCACCGCTATAATACGCGCGCGAGTCACGACTGTAGCCCCCGTCGCAGTTGCTTACGATGAGCGATGAATGTATGGGATAATTATGTCGCTGCCGCCGTGGCGCGCGGGTGCACGCGTACATAAAAAACGGAAATAAAACCGTGGAATTCGACTTGGCGGAGAGAGAGGGACGAATGCTGTGCACTATAAACGAGAATAATAGCGATGCGACGATACAATAACAACAGCGGCAGCGACTACGCCGCGATAAAACTGCACCGTAAAATTAGATTGAAGTAAGTATATAGCCGGGCGCTTGAAATTTCAGTGAATGGTCATAGGTGCCTTGGTAGAAAAGCTCAACATTCATCTTTGTTCAACCTTCATCGTTCTTTTTTCGTGCTTCGTCTTATATAATTACTTTGACTTTGCCACTTGCAGATTTATAGATGAAGGAACTCGCCATCTATCGGTGGATGCTCAAAGTAGTATTTTCGAGTGACCGAAAACTGGACTAAATTTTTTGAAACAATGAATTCACAATAAAATCAATGAAATTAATGGTAATTTATTTTAAAACCTTTTAAGTGAACATTTTCGATTATGAGACCTCAATTAATGTTAATCATTCCTATAAACAGTCCAAGCGCAGGGCGAAGCCCAACGACTGCGATAAATGACTCACGTAAAATGTCAATATTTTCTCGAACACGAAAAATACAACCAAATATACAATTAAAGGGCAGTAATGCATTCATGCATTTACAGTTGCATTTATAAAGCACCTTTTTGTTCGGATCCGCGCGATAAACTCGAGCTTTTCTTGTCTTCGAGTGCGCACTCGAAGTTCATCGTCGAGAGTCGACGACCTGCGACAAGTTAAAAATATCCACGACAACGACTTCGCAATCAACCGAAGATTCATCCGGGCACTTTTTTCTCTCTCTCATTCTCTTTTTCTCTCCTCGCACTCGAACATAAGTGCACGGATAAACGCGTGTGCTCTCGTAAAGTATACTCAATACAGAGGCAAGAGTAGAGAGTATAGAGAGAGAGTGAAAAGTCGTTGTTGCAACGCGTCGCGTGAAAAGTCGAGAGCGAGAAGAGAGACGAGGACAAAGAAGTGCGCAAAAGAAGAAGAAAAAAAGAGGTACAACACCTGCGGGGCAGTTTCACGTGCAACTTTTGCAATTGCGAACAATGGGCTGGCGCGCGCGCGAAAAACAACAGCTCGCATTTATATAAAAGTGGCTCGCGTGCTGTTGCTGCCGCCGTTGTGTACCGTACGTGAGCGGGCTTTCCCAAATGGGCTCTGTTGTTGACTTCGTCGCGAAGCTCGTGTGTCTATATGCGTACACGTGCACCTTATATGACGGTATACAACATATATATGTAACAGCTGTTTACACGCGCTTCGGTGCATTCAACGCCTCGGGGACAGCGAGAAAGCTCGTGTGTGGGTGTGTACACCTCCGAGCTTTCCGCAAAGCTCGGGAGCTTTAAAAGCTCGTTTTAGGATGCGCGAGCGCGTGAAGAAGAACAAAAAAAATATAATTTACCATTTTTAATTTTCTATACATACGAGTACAATCTGGTTTCAAGGTTGCCAGAGCGCTTCGAGTGCGAATCGATCAGCGTTTGCGGAATTCGATTTTTAAGATATAGTTGGCAGTTTTTTCTTTCTTTTTATCTTTTTCACTCACACATACACTAACACGCACGCACACCTATGTATATAGCGTGGCACGCAATCGCTCATCGTACTGCGCAAAGTTTAATCGATAGTTTAGAGCTGCATTCCGATTATAAGCCCGCGGCAAGAGTGAGAGGTAGAGGGATAGAAAAAGAGGCTCTAAATTGGCGAACAATTTTATTTTTATTCCCTCCGAGCTGAAACATTGACGCTCGAGGGTATTTTTTGATTTCGCAGCTCGCGCGGATCGATCGTTACCCATTATTTACAAGCGTACATAGTTAGCAAATAAATGAACGCTAAATTTGAGCGAACGAGGGAGAGAGAGAGAGCGAAAAAAAACGTTAATCCGTCGAATAATTGATGGGCGTACACAGCTCGTGCCGTGCAATTGCGTCCAAGTAGACATGACGCGAGTTTGATCAGACGCGCTCGCGCTTAATGCATTCGAGTACAGAGCTGATGCTGCTGCTACACGTTAAAAATTCTTATTATACGCTTTTTTGCACGCGCACACGCGCACACACACACACACACACACTCGCGTCGATGGTAAAATTTTTCCTATAAATTTTCCAACTTGAATGATACATCGGCGAGGAGGTCGTAAAGAAGAAGAAAAAACGACGGGACGCGGCGCGTAAAAAAGGAGGCTCGAATCGTCCTACTTATCTTCGTGAAAAAGAGTCATAAAATTTAGAGGGGGGCGAGCTTGAAGCGTGCACGCGCGCTCGCGAGCGCGTATAAGTCAATTTAAGAGCTCTATATCTAAAATTGTACGAAAGTTGAACAATTTTAGATCCCCTTGTAAATTACCTTTTTTTTCCGTGCGCGCCCGCGCACGTACGTTTGTCTACTTGCGCGTCGTTTAAGTGACCATATGGATGTATAAATTTTCCGCTCGTCGCCGTGCGCGTAAAATCGTTCAAAATAATGGAGTACCGTTTATAAAATGCGTTCGATCGTTTTGTCGTGCAAATCTCGTCCGATGTGTATTTATCGAACGAAATCACCGCGTCGAAGCTCGCGTCTCGTGCAGCAGGTACGTAATATTGCGTGCGTATAGTACTGCCAGACGAGAGGCGAAAGGGGTCGAGTATATGCTACTGGCGAAACGTAGCTGCGAAAAGAAGAGGAAGGAAAAAGGAAAACTATTTGACTCTGTACGCGATGTCGAAGGACGCGTTATAGTTGGCAGCTGAAACGGTAGCACGTCGCGCGCGCTAGCAGAAAAATTGCCGTCGAGGCGAAAATCATCATCGGAAAGTTCTACGTAGCGTGAATATAAGGAAAAGAGGCAGCAGCAGCAGCAACGGCACTAAAAAAAAAGAGAGAGAAAAAAAGAAAACAGCTTATGACGATTCGCTTATGCTGCTGCTGCGGCATACAAGTGCATGTGTTCGCGTACACGTAATGCACCGGCTGAGCTTGCCTGGCGCGCTTATATGTACGCGCGTGTATGTGTGTGTGTGTGTGTGTGAGCTGCAATGTACCGGGTCGAGCGAGACGAGCGAGAGGGAAAGTGGGTCGCTCGATATCTCGGTCAACCCTCTCTCTTTTCTCGGGGGGGTGCCTGCTGCTCGCGTGTGCTGCTCGGAGGAAACGCGAAGAGAGAGAAAGAGCGAGGAATGGGTATAACTCTTTCCTCCTCCTCGCGCGAGCTAGTCTCTTTCTTTGCTCAAACTCACAAACATCACCCACGCACACGTAGCCCTTTTTGCATACTTTATATATATATACGATGTAAAAGTGTGCGCGATCGCTACTCTGGAATTTCCTCCGTGTATGACACACGACTGCGGTTAGCGTCAGTGACTATATGCACCGAGAGAGCACAAGGTTAAGTGCCTCTCTCTGTCCTGTATCTATAATAATGTTCACATGCACTCTCTCTCTCTCTCTCTTCGTCGGCGGTGGCGGCTGCGGATCGAATTTTCTAAGCCCTGTAATGTATATATCTATAATAAAGCGGGCTATTTTCCTCTCAAAGAGGCTCGCTCTCGCGCGCACTCCGTTCGCGCGAAATTATGAATGAAAATGCGGGCATACAATAGGGCGCGCTCGCAAACTCAGATGAGCTTTTACGGGCGCGCTCCGCAAGCTCCACGCGCATCTCGATAAACATCGCATCAATATTATATTCGATTCGAGACGACGATGCGCGGCGGCGTTCGATGCTCTGTATGCTTCAACAAGTTGTTGACGCTGTCGCGCGGAAAAAAAGAAATCAAAAATAAAATAAATATAACGCGGAAGGTCCAAAGGAAGAGAGAGAGAGAGAGATAAAATGCAGCTGTCACGATCGAGATGCGAAAAATCAAAGATCGGCGTGCACGAGACAGTACTCGGGGCTTTTATATCATTTGAGCTTGCGACGACGGCGAAGACGACAAATTAAATATCTCTATATAATGAAAAGAAAGAGAGAAAAGAAAAAGAGAGGAAAAACGTAAGTAAAGGGAGTAAAGAGAGGAGCGTATTACGCGCCCGTTACGATGTATTATACGGTAACCACTGTATACTGCGCGCCGCGTGGAACAAAAGAGAAAATGTATACAGCTGCGCTACGTATAGAAAAAGTCATGACCGAGGTGTGCGCTGTGTGTGCTGTGCATGAGAGAGAGGCATGAACTCTCAACGAGCTTGCGGAGTGAGCGAGAAAGAGAAAGAGAGAGAGAGAGAGAGAGCAAAGAGACAAATGGAAACGAAGAAGACCCGAGAGTGGTTAGCTTCGTTCGGAGCTCTCGTTGCTGCCACTGCTGCTCCGCTGTGTACGTGTATGTGTGTGTGTGTAACGCATTCCGATAACGAGACAAGAAGTATCTAGAGCTGTGTAACGTCTACTGCGCTATACATCCATGATAGTAGTCGCGCTGTATACACTCTGTATAGCTAGCCGGGGTTCCGTGTATCCATAACGGGGCTTCACTCGCCTTTATCTTCGTTGCACTTCTCTTTCTCTCTCTCTCTCTCTCTCTTGGCTGCCAATTATTGTTTTACCCTGCGGGACGCGGCTCTATTACTCGCGTTTATTACTCTACTCGCTTCTTTTTCTTTTTCTTTTCTTTTTTTTTCGTTTCGTGTGTGTGTACGCTCCAAGTTAAACCGCAGCTGCACACTGCGAGCTCGGAGAATGCGAACGAGATTTTTGCAGCTCCAGACTCGAGACGCGATAATTAAAGAGACGATTTATATCTACACTTTGATATATATATTTTGACGAATGTATGTAGGTACACCACAAGTATCGTCGCCATGCATAGATAATATACTATTGTAATTTATCAATGATAAATGTTTCTTTGGCCCTACTGTGTACGTATACGTATATGGAGAAGCGCGCGTAAGGGATATAATACGCCGAGACAAAGGAATATTAATCGCTCGCGTGGCGAAGCCGTTTAATTCGCCAGCCGCAACGAATTGGAATATTACCCGGGTATGCTAGGTACTCTTTGGTCATTACTTTTTTTTTTGGTTCATTCTAAAGAGCGAGAAAAATATTCTATCGTTTGCGCGCGCGGGTATAAATTTACAGCGCATCGAATGAATTCGGTCGCACGCACGACTGTAATAATTGAAAATTAAGCGGTGAGCACAGGTGTGCGGCACAATATGCGAATGCGAATACGAGCGAATATTAATTTGAGGACTATTAAAAGGTTCGCTGGTATGTAAAACGATTAAGACGAATTAATCTTTCTCTTTACAGAGCATTGTAAGTACAAGTTCTTTTGACAAGTGGGCCGAGGGCTAAAATCGACCGAAACCAGCTGAAAGGGTTTTTCTCTGTGGATCTAGCAGCACCACAGCGATGTAATTTCGACGAGTCAAAGTTACCTGGAGAGTACATTGAACTTTTTCGAGTACGGCAAATAGCTATGTGTGTAACGACGTATACGCGCCGGTGGAAAATTCAACGTAACTTCTGCGTTCGCAAGCAGTCATTGATTTCTTGAATGTAACAACTCTCCCCCCGACGAATTACAGCGCAGCAGCAGCTGCCGACGATCGGATCGCGCACGGCCCGTGGTGCGCGGAAGTCGCAGATGCGGAAACTTTTGTCGACGAGAGAGATAGAGAGTGAGTTTCGAGGCGGAGATAGAGAGAGACGAAGGGATGGAAAATTAAGCGGTCAGCACGAAAAGACAAATTTCATACATCCGCTTTTGCCACAGAATCATTTTCGATGCGCGAGAAAAGTCCTTTAACGATCCGCGTTTGTGTGCGCGTTACCCGAGAACGAGAGGAAAGGTAAAAAATAAAAAAATAACGCGAGCTGCTGTATAGCATGTGCTGGCTCCTATAACGAATCTTCTTGTGCTTCGGGAACAGAGAACAATGATACGTCACTTCCCTATTTCTGAAAAATATCTAGAGGTACGAGAAAAAAATCGAAACCCACCAATTTCTCGCGGATATATATACGGTTCTTTCATCGAGAAAATATATATAAAATTTCCCAGTCTACGTCTCGCGCTCTCAATCGCGCGTTGCGCTCCTTAGCGCAGAGGTCTTTGTTGTTTTTTTTCCTCCTTTTTTTTCTTACTTCATTTTCTTGACAATTGATACCTTCTTTTCGTGCGCAGAGAGACAGATCAGATATAATATAGTTCTTTTAATGAAATAGCAAACGTCAAAATTGTTTATTCATACAAAATGCTGTAACCCGTGTAAAAAAAAAGGTCTGGCAGAAGCCTGGCAAAAAGTCGTCTAAGAAGTCTGGCAGTTTATCTGACTCAAGTCTGGCGTATGCAAAAACGCCAGACTTCCAACAAAATTTAGTCAGACTCTCCACGACAACTTTTTACCAGACTTTTTATGATATTTTCAAAAATATTGTTAAAATTTAACGCTAATTTTCTTCAAACTTGCTCGTTATAATTAAAAAAAAGCCCACTAAGGAAGTCTGCCGTATTATACCAGACTCGCGGCTTGACGATTAGATTTAAATAATAAACATTAAGGTATTTTACTTATACACACACACACACACGCGCGCGCGCGCGCGCGCAAAAACACGCACTCTTTCACTATCCTCCCTATTCCTCTCTGTGCTGCTGTCTGTCCCCGAGCCGATAGAAAAACTTTGAATCCATTTTCATACATCCTAAAACACACATTTGTATAAGGGCGGCAACGAGAGCTGTATTTTTCTTTTTCCTAAATAATTTACAATATTTTTATCACGGGATCACACTCATATGTAGCATCTTTTCCTGCTTCTATTATTCCATTTAAATGGGCATGTCTATAACTTAGATCGACATCAACACCTCTTCCAAAAAATTGGGTGCGCAACCGAACTTAGCCTCACACATTTATGACAGCTCGTTGTTTATTTGCTTAGCATTGCAAACTGCTTGACAACCTGAAAATGTGCTTCATATTTGTAACATCATTGTAAAAGTAAAAATGCCCAAATTAACCTATTAATATTAATGTACTTTTAATCATTCTCAATAGTCAGTTTTTGTTCAATAGGCTATAATTCATGTTGATGATTTCTACTATGAAAACGAAAATGTGCCAAATATTGTCTTCTTTGTTTTTGTCTCGTATCCTCGAAGAATATGGATTCAATATTTTCCGATTGTTATGCAGCCCTAGCAGTCCTTCAGCGAAGCCGAAACGATCTTTCATTATCCGTGACGTGGAAGTGCGAACTTACAAAGTGATAATAAAATTAATTATAAACGGCGCATAAGATAATAAACTTTGAAAATAGAAAGAGCTATTTAACACGCTCGTACAACACGTTGAATAAATCATGAATGAAAAAAAATCGATAAAAGTTCAACGCACTCGTTCGATCGATCTTTTTTTTTGCTTTTTAAATACTATTATGAAAATTTTCAGCGCACTCACGCTTACTATTCGTCGACATGGCGAAAATCCTTAACCAAGTTCCTTCATCTAATAATAACTGTCACCGGCCTTATATACTTGTCATTACAGCTAGCGCTCGTTCGAGTAATTGACAAATTCCCTTTATATCATTTACGCCGCGAGAGATAGAGAGAAGAAACGAGTCGACTTTTAGATGAGAAAGCTCGAAAAGTCGATCGATTCGTTTTATATATACATACAAATAATGCTCGTCGCTAGATCGAGAAAAACGTGATTAGATACAGATGGCACGAGACACGAAATCGTAATATATAACCACGAAAAGCTGACGCTACAGTAAACGATACACGCGGTCCGAGTATATTGACGTACGCGCGTATGTATAAACACGAAGACGAAGAAAGAAAATCAATACACGATTCGGTTGCGGTCACGTAAATCGCGATCGAATCGAACGCAAGAGCGTTCAGATATCTATGTATTACCCACAATTTATAACTCTCAACATACGTAAATGTGTTGTATCATTGTCTTACATTTGAGCGCTATTGTTATTACCTATCCTTTTAATAATAGTAAACTACGAATGTAAACATTGGATGGGATCAACTACCTATCCCTATATTACCTATCCTTTTAATAATAGTAAATAACGAATGCAATCAGTGGATTACATATGTACAGTATTATATCAATTTACTTACATTATACTTATATACATTTATTTTTACTTTACCACTTGCTGATTTATAGGTAAAGATACTCGCCATCTAGTGGTGGACGTTGAAAGCGATTGAAAACTAATTTTTTCGAAACGGGCAATTTATCACTTTGAGGTCATTTAAAATCCACCAGTAATAGTTTTAACATATTATTGCACTAGATAAATCTCCAAATACGAGCCAACTAATGGCAATGTATTTAAACAAATTTTAAATGGTAATTTTTTTGGAAAGCGTATGTCTCATAATTTTTTCTGAATGGCTTTTAGTGGATTATCTGGCGAGTTAGAATTTACGCAATATGTGTACAAAAGTAAATCAGCCGCGTGGGTACACTATTTCTATATCGTATGTGATTAGTAATCACTGATTACGGTAGACCGATGCCAAATTCCGAATCGATCGTTTCCTGCAAAATGGGGTACATTTATATTCGAACACGTACAATACATATTTGAGTGCGATGCGTGTAACGTCTATCGGAGTCTACGGATGCGATCGGCATTGGCAGCAGCAGCGGAGCTCTCGAGGT
Organism: Trichogramma evanescens; assembly: GCA_902732785.1. NCBI lineage: Eukaryota > Metazoa > Arthropoda > Insecta > Hymenoptera > Trichogrammatidae > Trichogramma > Trichogramma evanescens. The sequence goes on from CACVKI010146281.1 coordinate 84,710, forward strand.
TCCGTCACAAGTGTGTCACAGCATATAGCTCTATTTATCGAGCAAAATTTCGCAGCCATCCGCGCGTCCACTTGGAAAGATCGTGTGGGTGTACGTGTGTATGTGGCTTCCGGTGCCCACGAGAGCTGCTGCTGCCACTACCTCAGCTACATCGGGTGCGCCATTAGGGCTTTGCTAGGTCTTTTTTATTCGCTGTTTTCGTCGTCGTCGTCGCAGTTAAACACACGTCGCGAGTCGTAGTATACGCAAAATGTCCCGACACAATTATTACTTGTAAAAATGGCAACCTCCGCGCGTATATGGGAAGATATCGTAAATATCGATTTTTGTCGTTTGAATTCAGTCGCGCGCGCGCAGCAGCATACATGTGGGATCACACATCCTCGCTCTCTCTCTCTATCAGCCTCTCCGCGTATTACGTATGCATATACCTGTTGCTCTCGGGAGCGCTTCGGTATGTATACGTATAAGGTACTCTCAAAGGGACTCGCGCAGCTGACCAAAGTTGCTTTATACTGCATGAAAGAGTTGCGTACACACGACTTTCACAGTCGCGATATGATAAAGCGGTTACGATCGAGAACTTGGCGAGCGTGAATTCAAAAAGTTTCTTAGATCTTTCTACGTCAGGCTAGAGAAAAAGGGAAAAACAATTAACGGCCGTAAATAAGATTTTTGGAAATTAAAAAGGTAAGAGCGTTATACATTGACGAGCCACGTATATTATTCACGCATCGAAATCATCATCATCATCATCATTATCAACATCGCCTACACGTAGAAGCGCGACTATATTATAGAGCAGTTCGTTATGTGCAGCATATAGGTATGTCTTTTCTAAGGCTTTGGGTGTTAGCAGCGGCTGCCAGTGGAATATATACAATGCACCGTTCGTTGCTGCGCGCACACCTATTCTGTACACTGTACAAAGCAATATGCGTACATACATGTAGCAGCTGTAAAGATCGAGCCCGAGTGCACTTGTAGCACTTCTCGAGGAGGTATAAGGTGCATCTACGCTATAAATAACACATATATAATATGAGCGAGCGGGCCGTGCACCTTCGCAAATTGTGTATAAACGCTTTGCCACTTTTTATATGTAAGTGTATAATGTGAGTTACAACGTTGCATATAAATAATAAAATGCCGATCTCGTGTGAAGATCGCACGCGATTGACTCTCCGGTAGAAATTACCAAAAATAAGACCATTTAAAATATTTCCAAGTATATGAACATTAATTCGTTTGTTTTTGCATTGTAAATGACTATTTAACTGCTTTCAACAAACTTGAATCAATTTTCGACTACTTCATACACTACTACTACTTACTTCAAGCCTCTACCACAAGATGTCGACTGTACCTTTATATGTAAAACTGCAAGTGGTAAAGTCAATATAATTGTATGCAAAGGCACGGTTTCCTTCAAATTGTACGAAGCTTGCGAAAATATATTTTGTCGATCAAAGATTCCTTTATCTAAAATTAAATTATAATTTAAAAAAATTAAATTGATGTAATGTCCAATGTTTAATTTACTCGAGCTTAGGCTCTTTCTTCATCGTGCAAGGTATTTTTGAAAAATTTCCTGAAAATGTTTGATAGGATAATCGTTACACCCACGCGGAGATGATATATACTCGATTTATCGCATTAGATCTGATTTTCCGGTCCGTCGAAGCGCACGCAGCACACATGGCACGTACGAGTACGTCCGATTTTCCGTGACGCGTAAGCGTGCCGATCCGATCGATTTATATATCATAAGTAACCGCATACAATTGCGATCAAACGGCGACACGTTTGTTGTATATATAGCGTGCAAAGCGAATTGTATTATTGTTATCAATTGCCGCGTTGTACTGCAGTCTGCACTGCTTATACATACACGCACGCGCGTCGAATGGAAAATCGAAGGAAATCGAGCGCAATCCGCTTACGTAAACTCGCGTCTCTTTTGTGTGTATGCGGACTAGCAGTGCAGGCTGCAGTGCACGCACGATGATACAATTTCTATTATGTATACGCGCTGCTCGAGTTTTCAGCTGGCTTCAGCGTACGGTGCGCCGCGATAGCTTATATATAGGTAGCTCGTCCACGACGACGACGACGACGACGACGACTATGGCGACGTTGACGATGGTATTGTACTGCGCAGCCAAGTCGCGAGTGCAACGTGGAAAATCGTCGTCGCGATTGTTGTCGTGACTATGTGCGCGCCGCCCGAGCTTTATATGCATAATGACGAATGCAATAATAATCGTGCACTCGAGCGCGAGCGACTCGACTCGTGGAATTGCAGCAGCAGCCTTTTCACATACAATCGTTTATGCTACAAAGGACAATGTCACGGGCACACACTCGCACATATACTCGAGGCTACTGTATATACGTGTACGCATGCCATTATGATCAACATCGGCAGTAGGTGTATAATATATACGCGCCGCGCAGTGTCTGCGCGCGTCCATTGTAATGTAGGACTGTGTGGCAGCATCGCACCAAATTACATCACTGCCGTCGTCGTCGCCGCCGCTGCTGCTGCTAAATTGCATGATTGTACGTTTGTTAATTCACGTTTCGGGTCGACGAGTTGGCGCCCGCCCGCGCGCGTACGTTACGTACGTACCTGCATGCTGAATTTTGAGTATAGAGCTTGCAAGCTCGCTCATTTATGTTTCAAGAGTAAACGGCAGCTCGCTCGCGCGCGCCTATATATCTCTATATATCCTCTACATAATACGTATAGTGTTATAAGCGCGTGTGGAAAAGCCTCGCGTGCGAATCTGCACCACCCACCCAGGCCACACACCTGGGCTATACCTTTTTGGAGCGCGCGGGTGACTGACATCGTACACAAAAGCTAGTCGTCGCGGCCGCCGACGCCGGGTCGCGCGCACCACCACCACCACCACCGCCACTACGTCGCGTGTGCATGTTTCATGAGATTAATCTTTTATTAGATGGCTTAATATTGCGCTCGCGCGTTTAAAAGATCGTATCCTTTTGCAATACGACGCGGTTATAATCGCACTGCACCGAGTAAAAGCTATAGCTGACTAACTTTTTATCGCGCCGCGGCGCGGCGCAGAGATAAGATGCTTAGCTCGCTTCGCTTTTTTTTTGTGCTCGTTGACCCCGTGAGCAGCTCGAGCGTCTGTAAAGTGTCGATTTGGGGGAGAGAAAGATCTCGGCGTCAGATATATAAATCCAGCCGCGCGAAGCGTCGGTCGTCACGCTCGTTATATACCGCGTGTGTAAATCTGCACAGTGGCCTCGACTCGCGCGACTATTTATATAATTTAATGTGACGCCATCGCCGCGTTATAACTTCGCTCGCGTACACACATTCGCGCAGTCGAGCTTTCGCGCGGTCGAAAATTATTATGATAGTACAATAATTCTCGACGATCGGCTTTGAATTTCACGAAATCTCGCGTTTCTCTATTAGGTGACGATATAACAATCGCAATCAGCTGCACTGCACTGGTTAACGCGATACATATAATAAGGCTTGTAACTTATTTATAACGCTTCAAAACTTTACGAAGGCAGAGAAGCGCGCAAAACGGCGGCGCGCGAGATTATTATAACTTGCGCGCTGAGTGCACTTGTGTATTATAAAGCCCCGAACTTCGCTCGCTGCCCTGACGCGCGTATAAGTATAGTAGTAATTTCAACCGGCTCATTAACGCCGCTACATAATAGTTCGCCCTTTATCCTGTACGCGAGTTCTATATATACGATGAAATTGTGTACATATAATGTAACGTATATAGAAGATGAGAAGCGAAAAAAAAATAACCAGCTCAACGTCGTGCTATATCGTATTTCTGAAACTTGGCTCCGAATTTCATAGCACACGATCATACGTACATATGCGTGTATATCATACTCTATGTTCGCGAAAAATTTTTGTCGGTTTTCGTGATAACCCACACGGATCGCCCACGATGATGTACGCACGTATGATATACGCGGAACAAACGCGCCTATACGCGGATAGCTCTTTGATGTATTTTAGGCACAATGTGTTTGTACCTCTATAATAGGGACGTCGATTGCCTGAGCGCCGATCGAACAAAAAGTCCGCGCGCGATCCAGTATATCGATGTACGTACTATATAATAATACAATTTCCGAGTTCTCTTATAGTGTGCAGCGCACGCAAATACAAAGGCGTCGTCGCGCGCGCCGCGATGGCTAAAGCATCGATTGTATATCATACACGCGAGCGCCAGAGTTCCATTTATAGGTATACCTGTATATCGAGCTTGATAATATGATGTAACCGCGCGCGAGTATAATAATATAAACGGATTTGCTTGGCGCTTTATCCGTTGATTTTAACTTTTTAAATGCCGTTTTATTATAAAAAGGCGAGTGTATATAGAACGACACGCGATAAAACGATTTGATCGTTTAATTAACGAGCGTGTAATTGCCCTGCGTAGAAATTATGCTCGACATTTTTCGGCTAGTTTTGAGACAACGAAAAAGTTTCTTGGACGTAAAAAGGCCATCCGTACTTGACGTATACTAGCCAAAAAGGTAAATCTTTTAGAGATAAAGTGGCTTAATTTTTCTTTACTTTTATATCGTTTCTTTATTGTATCTTTCGTGAAATATAAAGCGCGCGTGGTTCTCTGGCTTATACGAGCGATTTTGGAATTTTCAACCACTAACTTAATATAGTACATGAAATTACATAATGCCTTGTTAGACGAAGTTTTATTTGTTAGTTGAATTTTATCACAATACATTTGGCGATTTTGAAATGGAAAAATGTTCTTAAAGACAAAATTAGTATTGACAATATTCTAAAACGGTGCTTTCATTTATACAATTATTTTTACTTTGCCACTTGCAGTTTTGCATATTTACAGGTACTCGCCATCTAGCGGTGAATAGTTAAAGTGGCATTATAACACGGTTAAAGTGGTTGTGAATTGGTCTACTGTTTTTCAAACAGTTCAATTGTCTAATATTTGCCACGTAATTGTTAGAAAAAAAATTGTCGAAAAACAATCCAATCAATGATAATTATTTATTTCAAAAAATTTCGAATCATCTCTTTCTGTTCTTTCTTTAGATTATTATTAATATTAAGCATTTCTATCAGGATGATGAGTTTTAAGGATCCGAATTACGCAATATCATAAAGAGCGGACAACATAGGATTATTCCGTGTTAACTGATTAAAATCGTTTCTATATTTTTACCGAAGATTCGAACTAATTAAAAAGTCCGATTCTCGTGTCCTATTAATTATAATTATAACGCTGTTCATTTTTCTTTTCGCGTCGTTCGAGTGCAGTTTTTAAATGAAACAAGTTCAACTTGTTATGCTCTTTATATAGCACACTCGCACACGTATGAAGCAAACGAAAACGAATCAAATGCAAATCAAGTGCACGAGAGAGCGTACCAAACGTAATTTACGTGTTTAATTCGAGAGCATAACGTACTTAATTTCGCCGCGTCTGGGTAGAAAAAAAAGCAGCAGCAGTAACAGCAGTGACTGCTTTAAGATTTCTCGCGCGCAAGTCGCGTACATACTACGTGTGTGTGAGTATTACGTATTTTGGTGCATTACACGACCACGTGTGCGTGTTTTCCGCTCTCTCGCGCGCGCCACTGCTCTATATTCGTCGTCTGTCTATTTTTAAAATGATAATCTATATTTAATATTAGTATATGGAGATTTAGCGTGGGGATCTTCAGACGCGTATTGCGAGCAGACTTTATCTCCGCGTATAGTGGAGCATGTGTGAAATAAAGTCGTAATTGAAGAAAATTTGCGATAAATAAGCGCGTGGCATACAAAATGATCTGCAGTGTTGCGCAATTGCCGCGATTTTCATCGGCGCGGTCGTCGCGTCTACTTGGACGATTACGTTATATAAATACATCCGAACTAAGTCAAAGACCAAGCATATAAAAAAAAAATTAAATTTGATGCGTAAAAGATGCTCGCCGATGAAAATGTATGTCCTCTTATATACACGACAAAGCTCGATCTCAGCGAGCTCACGTAAGCGCGTGTTATACGCGAGCTGCGCGATATTAGATTCTCTGCACAAGGCGATCAAAGCACTACAGCTAGGCGAAAAAGCGAAATTGGCTAGAAAATTCCTGCGCTTTTCATTTTTTATTTTTCAACCTACTCCTTCCCCCCCGGTGCTTTCATATTCCGAAAGTATCTGTCAAACGCGCGAGCGTGCGCTGTGCGTGTGTGTACGAGAAAGAAGCGAGATAGAGAGAGAGTCAGAGAAAGAGCGAGTAAATTGAAACTGCACGCTTGTATATAACGTATATAGCGGGGCAATTTCCACTCGGCTGTTTTTATGAATCAAGCTTTCGGATCCCGGGCTCGTGGGTGTGCTATATAGCGCACTGACATATCGGACTCGAGTGCAGCCCAGTATATAAACGCGCGTCGCGCGCTTATGAATGAATGACGCGAGAGATAGAGAGACAATGCACGGCGTACCGAGGTAATGCATCGAAATGTCATTTATTTCGAGGAACATAAAGAGAGCGAGAGAATATGCAGCGCGCGAGAGAGCTGATTTAGTAATTATGACGGAGCATCGGCACGAGAGCTCGCGACGAGTATAACAATAATACCCGTGCAATTATATCGTGATATCGAGAGCTTTTGTACGACGTAACTTGAAAAATTCGCGGTTTTTCCTCCCCTTAAAATACACACTCGAGTCATCGAGTTCATCGAGCTACGAATAACGCTATATCTCGTTCATTTCTTTATTTCTATTTTTACTTTTTACTCCAGAATCGCGGTACGCTTATCGCGCTTGCAGCGAGACAAGTCGAACGCCCTACGAGAACACGTGGGACGCGTGCAGCTACCCACTTATATGTATATACATGAGTATAAAAGCTCTACTCGCACACATGGACCTACCGAACTGTGGCGAGACCGCCGCGACGAAGAGCGCCAGATACATCGCTTTCACCAGAGCCCCCCTGGCTTGTGAAACTGCACTTTTGCTTTTTTCCATTTTGGCTTATTTATCTTTTATTTTCTTATCCACGTGGACGATCTGCCGACTGCTGCAGCAGGCTGGCTATATACGTATATATAAAATGATCCTGAGAAAGAGTCCCTTCGAGCGAAATTGTTTTTTCCACACTTGTTTGTATCACCGGATCATGTGGTATACAGCGGAAACTTTTCTTTGCGCACAAACAACACAACAAGAACAACTTAAGAAAGAAACCAATCGCGCGCGCACTGGATTGGTATTTTTTTTTGTATTTTTGTATTTTTCCACGCGCACACCAGTACGAGCTGTAGTAATAATAATGTAATATAATAACGACGGGGGGCCGCGTGCACGCGACAGGCCAAAAATCGACTCTTCACGCGCGCGCGGATCGTTGTACTTGCGAACTGCTGGCTAGCCTTGGATTGACTAGACACACAAGACTCTCGTTTTGTGCTCGCTACTGCTGGCTCTCGCTGTGCTCGCCTCGTGTCAGTGTTCAACTGTGTGTGTGTGTCTGAATACGTGTGTGCCTGGCCCCGCGCGCGCACCACCAATGCAGCAGTAGCAGCAGCAGTAGCACCACCACTACTACTCCACCACTACTACGAAAAGGCGCGCGCGCGCGCTTGCAAGCTCTACTCGCCGCGCGCGTACACAAGTATTGTACGTCTTCTTTTTCGGGCTCGTTTTTACATAACTGTACGTAGCTTTTGCTTAGAATACGTATATATACGTGTATACGTATAAATGTTGAAGCTTTAGCGATAGCTTTGCAGTCCGTCTAGGTGCGTTGTAATACGGCGCGGCGGGCTAACACACATACGTACGTGCAGCATCCCCCACTCGATTTTCAAAGGCTCTCCGTTGCCGCCGCCGCCGCCGTCGACGACGCCGCCACCAGCAGCAGCGGAGTCGCGCGCCGTTTCTGCGCGCGCGTCATTCGCTGCCTGTCTGCCCGCCGCCGCCGCGAGTTTAGACTATATATAGTATACGTACGTACTCGAGCGAGTAAGAGAACAACTCGAGTATTTACACTACTTATAAACTATAAATATCTATAGACTATATAGCAAATCTAAATATTAAAATCTGAATATATTTATCGCGTAGTATAGCGTGCAAAATATCCAGGCTTTTTACTTACCTTCCCTTCCTTTTTTTTCTTCTACTGTCGATGCAGCATGTATAACGAAAGTGGATCTAGTACTTATAGAGTTGAAATTCGCACGAGGTCGAGGAGCAGCAGCGCGATGCACTCTTAGCGAACGCGCACATTCGATCTGATCGAATAACGATGAACGATATGTATACAGGATCATTTCGAGCATACACATAACGAATGCTCGACTTCTGCGATCGATGCCTTGAAGTACATAAGGAGATGATCGCATTTTCACGTTTTTTTTCGAATTTGGTGCGGCTGTATAATACAAGGATTTTGATCTAGAGTCAGAATTACGATTAAAATTTCCTGTCGGAAATTTTCAACTGTACCAAAGAAAAAGCACAAAAATTCATTTCAGCACATTTATAATTATAAATTCGGATGTGAACCTGCGGATGTAACAATGTACGCTTTGAGAGTATAACGAATCGTCATCGCTCATGGTGCTTTCAGCTGCTCGTATCCGGGGGGTATGCAGCAAAGCCAATACGCGCGTTAGAAAAGACAAAAGATTTTTACAGACGCGCAGACAGCTGTTTAAATGCGGCACACGTGACACACTGCGGCTCGTCAGACTTACATTATTATTATATGTCAAAAAAATCAACGGATACGTGCGTGCTCGAGATTTTTCGTTCCTATTCTCTTCAACTCCGATGGAGTGAGAAATAATATGATATAAAATTTTGCGCACCAAATTTGACCTTTGATCGTTCGAATTATTTTCCGGTAAATAAATCAATGAATATATTCCTTCAAAAAGTACGGTATATCAATGCTGAGTTACTACAGATCATTTTTGGAGTCTTTCTAGAATCGTTCTGCTTTCTCCGTGATTAAGCTTTGTGATAGGATCAACAACGTCCAGGAGTCGGTGAATAAATTTGCTTAGATATTTGTAAACTGTATACGTTTAATGCATTCAAAGCGTCATCTCGAAAACGGGACGTTACATTGTATTGAAATAAACTGCATGTATCGTAAATTGCAATAAGGATAAAGTGCATAACACTTGTTTGAATTAATTTAACTCTAATTGACTCCAATGACTAACTTTAATTAATTTCTACTCCTCTTAATATCACGTTTGTAATATCATTATGTGCTGTATTGCTGCGGGCTCAAAGATACATCTCTCTTTTGTGAGCCTGTTTTGCCGCAAATATCACACGTGTGTATGATATTTGCGGCTGGATGAGTGAAATTATCATAGTAATTTTGGTGCATGACCAGAGAGTACCTCTGTAAAGTAACGCATTACAATTGCTGCGTACGGCGACTGACCACGGTGGAGGGAGAACCTGTTGCCAAGGAGATATCACAATCGCCGGGTAATCTGGGTAAAATACGGATAGTGCGTTCAGTCGCTAGAGAGAAGCTGAATCTCTCGGTGAGAAAGTGTTTACATGTAATATCGGTAAAAGTGTATAGGTCTTCATCTATAATCGATAGCTACGGTATTGGTTACAACAGTGAAAACCTATAATTGAGCGAGTGATGGAAGACGAAGAAACCATAGTTAGGTATGTAACTGTTTTTTGCATAAATTCGGTCGCTTCATATAACTTGATTATTCTCTAGGGTGAAGGAGGAGCCGATCGATGAATGGCCAAATGCAAGTGACAATTGTGATTTCGATTCGGTGGACTCGTCCAAAACCGAAAACTTTGAAACGTTGCCGCTAGATAAATCATCGGTGAGTTCAATGAATTTAAACATCTGTTTTTTTTTAATACCGAATACTATTACACATTTTTAATTTAAGGCGAATCACATGAGTGAGATTACTGCGTTACGAGATAAGTCAGATACAGAAATATCCATAGATTTTGAGTGCGAAGATGTAAAACCCGAACTGCCATCACTGTCAAAAACGATCTATAAATCAGAATATCGGAGTTGTCAATCCGTTGTAAAAATAGAAAACGAAAACCAGACAGATCGCATAAATGAAGAAATATCTATAGATTTTGAGTGTCAAGATGTTAAACCCAAACTGTCATCTCTATCGACACGCATCTGCAAATCAGAATATCAGAATTGTCAATCCATTGTAAAAATAAAAAAAGAAAATCAGACAGATGACATAAATGAAGAAATATCTATAGATTTTGACTGTCAAGATGTTAAACCCGAACTGCCGTCACTGTCGAAAACCATCTATAAATCAGAATATCGAAGTTATCAACCCATTGTGAAAATAGAAAATGAAAATTATTTGAATGATCGAGAACCAATAATATTAATAAAAAAAGAATTCGATTATGTTAATAATTGCAAATTTAAAATCGATTCACGATTGAAATTTCAAAAATATAATGATATAAAAAAATTGAGAAAAATATCTCAAAGTAAAATATCTCATAAGTGTAAAACAGATAAGAAAGGTTATAAAGGAGGAATGAGTCTAAAAGGACTTGTTGACCCGACACACAAGAGCGTTAGACCATATGAATGTAACATTTGTCACAAATCATTTGGACGAAATAATAACTTGAAAATACACATAAATGCAGTACATGATCGTAACAAACCTTTTGTTTGTGAAATTTGTCACAAATCCTTTGGATACAAATACATGCTCAAAAGTCACATAAATACGGTACATAATCGTAGCAAACCATTTAAATGTGAAATTTGTCACAAATCATTTGGATTAAAACACTACCTAAAAGAACACATAAATGCAGTTCACGATCAAATCAAACCCTTCGAATGTGACATTTGCCATAAATCATTTGGACGAAATAGTTATCTCAAATATCACATAACTGCAGTACACGTTCGTAGCAAACAATTTGAATGTGAGATTTGCCATAAATCATTTGGATATAAAAATAATCTCAAGAAGCATATAAATACAGTACACGATCGTAGAAAACAATTTGAATGTGAGATTTGCCATAAATCATTTGGACTTAAACATCACCTCAAAAACCACAAAAATACAGTTCATGATCGTGATAAGCCCTTTGAATGTGAGATATGTCAAAAATCATTCGGATTCAAGAATAATCTCAAACGTCACGTAAATGGAGTGCATCATCGTAGCAAATCATTTGAATGTGATATTTGTCACAAATCATTTGGATACAAATATACGCTCAAAGATCACATAAATACGGTACATAATCGTAGCAAACAATTTGAATGTGAGATTTGCCATAAATCATTTGGACGAAAAAGTCATCTCAAATCTCACGTGTATGCTGTACATGGTCGTAGCAAACCCTTCGAATGTGATAGTTGTCACAAATCATTTGGACTAAAAAGTAATCTCAAATCTCATGTAAATGCAGTACATTAACCCCTCAAAGCCTTTGAACGTGAGATTTGTAGAAAATCGTTTGGACGTAAAAATAAACTAGAATCTCACATAATCGTACATAATTGTACCAAACCTTGGGAATGTGATATTTGTCACAAATCATTTGAATAACAGTTTAGGCTTAAGATTCACGCGAATGTAGTACATAATCGTAAAAAACCTTCAAATGTTATATTTGTAGCGAATCATTTGAACTGATGAATCACCTCAAATCTCACATAAATGAAATACATAATCGTAGTAAATCATTCAAAACTGACATGTGTCAAAAATTATTTAGTCGTAAGGGTAGTCTCAAAAGCCACACGATGACAGTATATAATTGGAGTACCTCCTAAGACCATGAGATCTGTTACAAATTATTTAAATGGAATTTAGACTTCGCAATCATATGAGTTTCATAATTATAAAAATCTTTTGTGTAAATATACTTTAATTTCTCGATAAATAATAAAGTATTTACTCTGTTATTCATATTATAGTGATTGCGGAAATCTGTTACTCACCTTTTTTACATTAGTTAAAATATAAACAATACCTTTCAAGTACCTACTCCTACTCGTATGCAAGAAAATCTTTGTCTTGAAGCCAGAATTATTTCTAAACTTCATACGCTCGGATGATTGAACAACTGCAATCGCCTATAAAATAACGTTCTAAAAGACATTATTTGACTATTTTCCGTCGCCTCGGATCAATTACGTAGTTAAGTATAACCCTCGCGAAACATACCTTAAGTCCAGTGCTAATGAAAACGCAACGAAAAGCGCTATGATATAAACCTACGTGTAATTGCTTTTCATGTTCTATGCAAGTTCCCAAATTTTTGTAGAATCTTCGGGGCCGTTAGTATATGTTTTTAAGAATACCAACGCATTGAAGCTTCAACAATCAATATTTTAAAGGCAACATTCTGAAACTGAAATAAAGTTTTCTTTTAATTTTTCGGAATGTGGCTTATAGCTGTAAACATTTATCATTTTAAAATTGGATAATGTTTTATTTTTGGCATTGAAATATAATTATATACGCCTATGTACTTGACAGTATGCATTTTCTTATCGAATCGTGTTATTACGAGAATACAAAAATCTTTAAGTTTTTATTCATTCTAATTCAGTTTACATCATTCTCTTCATTGTTTAACTTTTGTCAAAAAAAGTCATCCTAAATACAAATACGAAGGATCAGGCGGGTAAATTCAAATGCTCGCACCCACACTCACACACGTATAATATTCCACTTCGATAGTACGTAAGAATAAGAGATCGTGCGCTACTGCACACACTCAAGCTAAAGAGAGAGAGAGAGAAAGGGAACGAATATTCGCCAAAAAGGCCTCTCCGTCCCTGTCTCTGTCTCTCTCTCTCTATCTCTCTCCTTCTCTCCTATGCACGATTCGGCGCATTTGCGTGGCTGGCTCTCGCCCTGCCTGCGCCTGGCGCATATTATATACGTGTGGGGGTGTGCGGGATACGCTATACCCATACACACATACAAACATTGACTCGGGCTCGCTGCGCCGCTCGCCATGCCTGCCCGTGTGTGTGTGTGTGTGTGTGTGTGTGTGTGTGTGTGTGTGTGTGTGTGTATAGGACATAGCCGCATAATACTGCGTATATCGCGCGTACAACCTGCAGTAGTAGCACCAGCACAGCAGCAGTGCCGACAGCGCAGCGCGGCGCGACTTTTTCGCGGCGGCGTCTCTCTTCTTCCTCTTCCGTATTATATATAATAAAAATCGTCGATATATCTTACGCGTGTGTTTGTGTTTATATTAAGTATATAAGTTTTTTTTTTCTTAACGTCAGTGCAAGTGCGAGTGACTATTATTATTCGTATATAGCTGAAAAAAGTCATACATACAAGAGCGTGCGCTCCGAGTTCGATACATACATATATAGCAAATAACGATATCGTCGACGCTCCTCGTCAAATGGTAAATATTGTAAAATACTCGACTATACGTACACATCTACATCTAGGCTTGGGTTAGGCTTTATATACATATACGTGGGATTACACGGGGCTGCGGACTGCGCGCGGGACGTGCATCCGCATAAAATAATCGCATCTGGGTGACAACGCATACACCTACGTACACGCACGCCGTAGTATTATGCATCCATGATATACACAAACGCACGGAGCAGCGACGACTTTGTACGGTGCAGCTTTTTCGCAAGCACACACGACGTATACGCGTATAACGCACACCCGCACCATAGCTCGCTTAAAATAATCAATGATCCTCGCCGCGCGCGCTACATGCATCGGTCGGCGCGCAGTACGCTATATACACGCGAGTGCGTGCGTGTGCGACACTATGCGCGCGTTCGATACAAATACATTATGTTATGTAGGTATATGTATAATTGCAAGCCGGACACATACGCGCGCGCTGCGCGTATATTATGGGAATCATCGAGTAAAAATTGCGCGTCGCGAGGGATGCGGCACGTATATTAGCGTACTATGGCCGGTGTGGGAGCTCCAAACCGCTAGCGCATGGAATCGATTGATAAGCGATAAGAGAAAGGGGAGAACCTGTCCTAACCTCGCGAATATATTCCTTGCTCCGTAATAATATATATATATACGAAAGTGTTCTAAGGTCCGCACAGTGCCTGTGTATATGTTGCGCGCCTCTCCTGCTTCTGCTGCTGCCTTTCCTCCTCCTCCTCTTCTTCTTCTACTTCTTTTTCTCGTTTGCTTCTTTTTTAATTTTGTTTTAGTTTTTTTTCCGTACGTTTACACATACATACGCGCTAGCCGCTGGAGCACACACATGCATATAATATCAGCGTATATGCGATGTATACAGTCACGCGCACTCCCACATGTATACACGTCAGACACACGAGGGGAGCTCCTAGCCGGTCTTTCTCTCTCTCTCTCTCTCTCTCTCTCTTCACGAATTTTATCGGCGAGGAGAGCTGCATTGGCCCGTGGGTCCGTGCCTCTCTCTCTCAATATTCTCGCATCCTTTTACGAAATGTGTACAGGACGTATCAAGGTGAGGATCTCTCCTCCTCCTCTTCTCTCTTTCCCTTCGTTCTTCTAATATAATGCAAGAAGAGCGTTTAGGTTCTCTCTCTCTCTCTCTCTCTCTTTGGCCAGCCATTTCGGGGCTTACGTGTCGAAGATTTACCTCTTTTTACTTTCGTTCGCGCGCGTGTACACAAAATATATATACGTGCATTTTACTTTTTTGCAGCGCGAAAAAGGAGTCACACTGAGAAATATCGATTTACAGCGCGCGTGTTGAATGGTGTGCGTGATGTAAACGTTCGAATTTCCAATAGAGGCTCGTCGTGCGCGCATGTGTGTACGTGTGTGTATACTATATCGCAATCAAAACAAAAGCTCGACTCGCGCGCACGAGTGCGACTTTTCTGCGAAGAACACGCGCACAAGCGACGAAACTCGCCGCAAAGACCTTCTCTAGTTCCTGTAAAAACGTGACGCATTATTATTAGATATATGAAACCTCGTGCGGTTGTTTATACATGTAAAATTCGCAGTTCTCTCTTTCTCCGGCTTTACGTACACAGGCAGGGTATGTATTGTACGTACAGATATATAGATAGAGATATGGGCGCAGAGAGAGAGAGAGCGGCACACCGTCACCATACCACTACTACTCCCCCACCGGCTTAATATATGACAGCCCTTTCCACCGACGATCATCCCCCCGCGACCGTAGAGACTGACGACGACGACGACGACGACGACGACGATGTGTACAAACCCTGCCGTAGCACACGCGTGTGTATGTGTAATACATGTGCCTCGCGACTCACCCTCTAGACTTCGCTAGCAGTGGCAGCTATTACATGCGTTTTTAACACGAGAAAAACAACGAAAGTTCGTATGAATTGAGTGAGATATTGCAGCCTGGTTATACGGATTTTTTCGCTGTTTTTTATATTGCATAATTAACAAAAACGTTTTGGTTTTTTCATTTATAACTGTACATCTATTTTCGACAGCTGATTAGCGCGTACGTATACGTATTATGGAGTTGAAAAATAAGTCGAAGATAATACACATTTTTAAAAACATGAATGATTTATAATTTTATAATTTAATAAAACAATAAAATGAAAATCTAATAAAATTTTGTCGACGTCAAGTTCAATAGTAAAACACGTGTACGTTCTTCGCTGCGTACGCATGTGGAGATGTGCACAAATGTAACGAGTGCATTCCGCAGAGAAAAAAAACGAGAGCGAAAAAAGCTCGAACCGGTAACGAGGAAGGAAAAGCGTACAACTCGCGTAAGCGCATCGATTTCCGTCGAAACCCGAACACTCGGGAGCGCGCATTCAAGAGACCGAGACGAAGTAAGAAAAAGTAAAGGATATATGTAAGGAGCCGTACGAGAAGAGCGCATTTTGTCAATGAATTGCGGTGCAGTTACTGCACACGCGTTACACAGCGAAATTTTTTTTTCGGACAAAAATAATGTACGAGCTTCCTTGGAAATATCCTCGCCATGCTTCTTCCTTGCAAGGGTGAGAGAGAGAAAAAGGCCGGGGGCATAGGCCACTGCTCTCTCTCTCTCTTTCTCTCGCTAGCGTTAACTTCGGCCTTTAAGGCAGTGGATAGAGTGAGAGAGAGAAGGATACACGAAAGAAAGGGGGATGAACGCGGCAGGCGCGTTGCGGGCGGCGCGCGGCACTTGGTCGTCAACACACAACCGCTCCCCCCTTCCCTGCACACACACACTTACACACACATATATACGATCATGTATGTACGTACGTATGTATGTATGCAGAGTTTCGAGACATTGCGGGGTTCGAGGGGGATGTGACTGCACAAACGCGTGTATGGCGTGTCATGCACTATAACTATATATGTACATCGTGAAGCGGGGGTGGCCATTACGCGTTCTTAGACGTATCTCTCACTCTCTCTCCCTGGTATGGATGTTATGAGAGGTGAGCAGCAGCAGCAGCAGCAGCTCGTTCCTTCCTTCGCGACGTTTTCCGCGACTGAGATTCCGCATAAAGAGTCACGAGTTTTCTTTCCGCGAGATCGAAATCTTCGAGTGTCCTCTACACGCGCGTGTGTGTGTTTAGCTCTACGAGGCACACGGGATCGAGCATATAAGCAAGTATCGACTGGGGTAGGAAGGGTTATATTCTCCGTGTGACTTATACGCGTGTGTATAGATTCCGGGGTGCAGTGACCATGGGAGTAATAATATCATCATCGTAAACAATCTTAAACATTTTTTTCCATCAACAGTCAACCGAAGTGCGATAGAAGCTCCTTCAAAAAGTCGTGAGAGGGAGATCGTTCGAAACTGAGCTTCGCAATTGATCAAATCATCGTCGTCGTCGTCACGTCGTAGTCAACATGAATTTTCCACCGTTCGGTGGCCACTTCCCGGGCACGATACCGAGCATCCACCAGTTCGCCGCCGAGGGCTCGGGTGGCGCCAGCGCCGCCGCCGCCGCGCGCAGCTACGCCAATCACTTCTCCAATCATCAGTCGCCGATCGGCGTGCCGGTGGTCAGCAAGTATCGCCAGGATGCGGCCGTCGCGGCCGCGGCGGCCGCCGCAGCCGCCGCCGCCAATCTGTCCTCGTCCAGTAGCGGCGGCAATGGCCTGCAGAACCAATCGATGATGAACAACAAGTCGTCTTATGGTTCCAATAGTAGCAACGTGCATCATTACGCCAACGTGCCGTACTCGTCGCAGCAGGTGCTGCAGCGGCCCAACAACACGCCCATGACGGAGAAGAGAAATTATCAGCAGGTAGGGTCGAGTGTGAGAAAAATGTTGGAACTTTTGATTAATGTAATTCGTTTTTTTTTTTGCAGATCAATAAGCACGACAAAATCAACAAGGACAAGCACAAATCCAACAATGAAAACAATCATCATCAGCAGCAGCAACAGCAACAGCAGCAACAACATCAACAACAGCAGCAGCAACAGCAGCAGCAGCAACAACATCAACAGCAGCGCAACAACGGCGATCACTCGTCGAGCAACGGCAACGATTATCTGCATCAGCAGCAGCAACACGCGCACACCCAGACGACGCCGGCGACGATGCCGGCCTCGTGGCAATCCTTAGCCACTCCTGGCTCGACGGTGGCCGACTACCTGAGCCATCTGCCCGCGTCCACCCTACCCCTCAGTCTTCATCATTTCCTCAAATACTCGGCCGAGAGCATCAAGAAGGAGAGCGAGATGGCCCAGACGGCGCAGTCGAACGCCGCGAGTGCCGTTGCAGCGGTGGCCGCGGCGGCGCAGGCCTCCACGCCTAATCAGCAGCACCACATCATGATGTCGCCGAGCAACGGCGGCGGCGTCGGCAGCAACAACAACGGCACCACCAACAACGGCAAGAAGAAAAAGAAGAAGAAGGCGCCGAAGGAGAAGAAGCCCCGACCCAAGCCCGGCGAGATACGACTGACCACGGCCCTCGACGGCTCGACCCTGTACTGCTGCCCCGAGTGCCACATGGCCTATCCGGAGCGCGAACTCCTGGAGCAGCATCTGCTCGGCCACACTCTGGAGCGACGCTTCGTTTGCGACATCTGCGGTGCGGGCCTGAAACGCAAGGATCACCTGACGCGACACAAGCAGAGCCACAATCCCGAGCGGCCCTACGTCTGCACCGTCTGCCTCAAGGCTTTCAAGCGAAAGGAGCAGCTGACCCTGCACTTCGTGATACACAGCGGCGAGAAGCGCCACGTCTGCACCGAGTGCGGCAAGGGTTTCTATCGCAAGGATCATCTGAGGAAGCATACAAGGAGCCATATAGCTAGGAGAGTCAAGGCCGAGCTCAGTCAGAATTCTGGTAACGTTTTGATACACTTGCAAACTGAGAAAAATAAGTACTGTAGGAAAAATTACAATTTCATAGAAAATTTTACATTATATTACACTTAACTATTTTTACAAAGTAACATAATTAAATTTACGATAACATAGTAATTTTTCCTGAAGTCTTTTTGTATTTAAAGTTTTTATGTAAATTAAAAATCTAATTGACGTTCTCGCAGGTAATCAACAAAATCAAGCGCAACAGCAGCAGCAACAGCAGCAACAGCAACAGCAGCAGCAGCAACAACCACCCCAGCAGCAGCAAAACAACGTGGGCAGCAGTCTGCAGTCGAACTCGAGCAATAACGGCGTCGGGCACGCCAACAGTCTGCTATCCTGAGCCCCGCCACCCGGGAACTTTCAGGTTCCCGCGGCGCACGCAGCGGCCAATCTCCTGCACGAGGCGGCGGCGCACCATCACGCCCAGCAGCTGTATCAGGCCCAGGCGGCGGCCGCCGCCGCGGTGGCCCACGAGCTCGGCAACTTTCTCGGCAGCCACGCCGCCCAGCAGTCCTCCAAGGATTTCTGAGACTCGGCCTCGGCGGCCGGCTGGCACGCGCCCGGTCATCAGACTCAGGGCCTCGCCAACGGTTGATCGGAGAGAGATCGCGAGGATTATAGAATTACCAAAATTCTTCTACCCTAATAGTAACGGTAGGGAGTTGGACGTATTTTTAAAAGAAAAAAAAAATGAAACGATGCATGCGATCTCAATTGTATAATGATGAACGATACTCGAGCCCATCGTAATACGCATAGTTTATAAATTAAGTGTATAGTACAAATCTGTAACTTAAAAAAAAGGATAAACGACAATTTCTTTTTTCTTCGACTATACATTATATAGATACGCGAGAAAAACAGACTGTGCTTCGTTTTGCGCGAGACCTCACATGGATATTTTACACGGACTCCTGATATAATACCGATAGATTCCTCTTTCGTTCATTTTCAAGTGACTGATAATGAAACATTTTATAGTATGTACAAAGGGCCTTAGCACACGATTAACCGAATACATATTATATAAAAAAACAAAACAAACGAGAAAAAATGAAGACTAATGAAAAAAAAGCAAAATGTGACAATTTATCGATGATAATATAAACGCGTGAAAAACATAATAAAAAGTGGCAATATTTTACGTAACTTATATAGTGTCGACTTGTGAGAGATAAGAAAAAAATTAAGTGCAGATTTTTTTGTACAGTATTGCGAATAATGCAACTCATGCAAGAATAATATGGTTGCACGTTTACATCACACCAATATTTGACATTTTTCTATACGCGCATATTTTTATTACTTTGTGATAAAGTTAGAAGCGGACAATACTTTGAGTTTTTAAATAAGTATTAATCAATATTTCATTGTGATTTTGTTATTATAGACCACAGCCATTTTAATGTGCCATAATTTTTTCATTTTGCCATAGTCTTTTCGTCAAGTTATATGACTCGGTGTAACTTCCATATCGTTCCTTGCTCGCATTATGGAATCGTTGTAGATTTGCGAAATCTTAACAGACTTTACTTTTTAACTAAGACTGATAGCGGCGTACTAGACAGTCCTAATGATTCACATGATTCTAGTCGTTTTGATGAGTACATTAACTCAAAACCAATCATAACTTTTTGTATTTTTAATATATTCGGGGCAACGATTTCATCAGAGAGACAGTGTTTTTTTTTATATTAATATATGATAATATCTGTTGTAAAACTGTGTGCAATTTATGTAGCATTTTTGGGTGTATTTGTAGCTATAATTGCTATAAGAAAATTTAACAAATGTACGCGAGTAAGTTTATATTGTATAAGAGTTCGAGGCAGTTTAAATGAGATGATCTCAAATACACACGCAAGATAACAGATGGAGAAAAGTATTAGAGACGTACTTTTTTCATCCAATGCCGAGTGCATTAAAATAGCAATTAAATAGAATGCTGATGATTACAAACTAAACATGAAAAATGAAAAATGAACGTATAGTTATATTGTATACTAAAGAGTTAAGGCTTTCCGGCAATTACTTGTAGATTTTAAGGCAAAACTACTTGTATACAAGTGAACATTTTAGCAATTAAAAAACTATTGAAGTCATCCTTAAAATTTAAGGCGACGATTTTTATCGAGGGAGAGGGAGAAAAATGTAAATGAGGATATTAGCGAAAGGTGATGAGAAACTAGAATCAGAAAAAAGGAGACGTGTGTTTCAAAGTGCGCGCGAATTACGCGATCAGTTCGGGGACTGATGGATAAGTAATTTTTTTAAATCTAATTTGTGTATCCCACGTGATTAATTATAATGCAAAATACGGTGTATTACTGTATACACTCAATGGCTTCCTTCCATCAAGTATTGTTTTCTTTTTTTTGTTACTTAAGTATATATCATTACAATGACTTTTAATTCGTGATATTTAAGATAAAATGCAATGTTAAACGTGTATGAAACTTAAGAAATAAGCTTTGGATTTAGTTAATTGTTTAAGTTGCGTATAGCTTCGAGATATGATTATTTTCAATTGATACTTTCATTTTCTGTCGAGAAATCAATCGTTTTCAACGAAGATGAGCTCTAGATACTTTTTGACATAATTTTGTCGCGTGCAATTTAATTGTGAAGGAAAAAAAGAAACGACGAGTCCAAAGCTTTATGTATGAGCGAATTTTTGGTAAAAAGAGAATTAAAGAAAGAAAAAAAAGGGAAATGAAAAATAGAAGTATATATCAATAATATTAATAGTAATAGTAATAACGATAATGATATTTTTCTATACTCAGCTTCTGACGAGCTATTCAAACAAAACAAAAGAAATAATGAGATATTATAAACTGAGATGAAAGAAAAACAAATTCGAATATTGAAAAAAGAAGGAATGATTTTTAATGAGTGGTACGAATTCTCGATAAAGAAAGTTTGCTCGATTTTTTTGTCACATACAAATGATTCTCATTTTCATCCGACTGAATAATGACTCACAAAATAACAACATCACTAGTGCTCGCGTCGAAGGGCGGCTGACAATAACTGGAATATTTTTCAAAAAACCTCACAATAAGATATCTTTTCTCCGAAAGAAATTGCAGGCAGAAAATGAAAATAAATGATTCGCAATTGTAATATATTAATAAGTACGAGAAAAAACGCCGTTAATTAAAAAAAAAAAAAGAAATGAAAACAGTGAGCAGTAATTATATTTATAAATATAGATAAACAGGCATGTGTATAAAAGCTTTAATACCGAAAAGATGCAGAGAATGAAAGAGGGTGGAGAGAGACATAAAAAATTCCTTGACGTATAGTACAAAGCTCTTTTTTCAAACAATTTTTAGCATGTAAATCGCGAATTAAATTATTGATTAAAAAAAAAAGAGAGAGACGAAGAATAAAAAAAGTAACGTTAAAATAACGATTAACTGGACACCAGAGCGCGGGGAGCATACTGAGTTTTCGCGCACAAATAATGCCTTTGAACAATTTTGATAAAAACACTCATTTAAAGATCGCCATCATATATCCGATATACGATTATCCTTTTCATTGTACTTAATTTGTCAGAGAGAATAATTAACGTTCTTTTTTTACGTAATAATTTTCGCGATTCATATAGCTTTCGACATTCCATTGCGATGTATTATTTTTGTTTCTAAGGATTATCACGATAAATGTGATGAACAATTAATAGACAAATGTGTAATGTCTTCGATAGTATTCTGCGTTATGTTTATTGTTTTATTTTTTTCGTTAGACCTAAAAGCTAGTATCCCGTAAATTCGTAAGATTTGTGAGTATATAAATAAAAATATACGACTATTTTTCAAAGTGGGAGACGAAAAAAAAAATGGAACCTTATAGATGTGTGCGCGGCGACGCGACTTTTGTAGACGACGTTATCTACTTAAATAAGCAATATGGGAATGTTGAGACTTTTTTGTGAACATTTTGAGTAAGAGACACAACAATTCCTACTCCATCAGTGCTGCTTTCATGTAATAATCTTATACATATTTGATATAAACGAAATATTATATCTATGGATAATAAAAAAAAGGGTGAGACTATCAGTACGACAGATTTTATTTTCTAGTGATTTTTATATAGGCATTCCTTTTAAAACCTTTTATTCTCAAGCTATCTTCACGTATGTTATAAATAGTCCGCGCGATTATCATTAATCAATTTTTGGACAATTTATGGACAAGAGTTATCAATTCTATAAATGATTTATATTTTCTGGATTTATTATTACGTATGTTATATGATTGTTCAATATAACAAAAGTTTTAGTTAAGGGTGTAAGGCTGCATACGAGCCAAGACCACTGCACGGGTTGGATTTGTCTAAGCCTTTGGTCATACCATCAATCTGCTTCTTTTCAATAATTCAATGAAGGGACTACTAACTTTTCTAAGTCGATGGTACAACCGATGTCTTGGACAACTCTATCGCACTAGATCGGTTCATCCCAACGGCCCAAGACCTCCGACGCCAAGGGCGGCGGGGGTGAGCCCTGGGTTTTTGCATTTAAATTTCAAAGTCA
Organism: Trichogramma evanescens; assembly: GCA_902732785.1. Taxonomy (NCBI): domain Eukaryota; kingdom Metazoa; phylum Arthropoda; class Insecta; order Hymenoptera; family Trichogrammatidae; genus Trichogramma; species Trichogramma evanescens. Next base: position 107,613 of record CACVKI010146281.1, read on the forward strand.
AAACTTTTAAGTATTTGAGCCATTTACATAGTGCTACGATCACAAATTTTATTTTCAAATTGTCACTTTGAATTATTTTCG
>CACVKI010146282.1:0-15235 GCA_902732785.1 Trichogramma evanescens
TTAAATTTTTTTTTAAGCGATGAACAATTGTAATTAAGTATTAGGTATAGTAACATAATTGAATATACTCAATTTAAATTTAAATAATAAAAAACGAACAGTGTGCATCATGTTAAGTGCCGCCCTCATGATAAGAAAGGGCATTTGTGAAAATTATAAATCTTTTCATTGCAATCATACTCAAGGCTGGGTTTTTAATTGTGCAACTACTTTCGCTTCATTGCGTTTGATATGAAATATAATTGATATATTAAATTAGTATGTAAGTATTGATCGTGGGGTATTATGGGGAGAGCAAACGACAGGTTTCGTGCTCCCTTTTTTCGTCATTGTTTGCGTTCTCTGGCGATGCCGTGCGATATTCTTAAGAAAATAATTCGCAAGGCTCTGTTGTACATTTCAAGTTGATAATAAAATGCTTATAAGAAAATTATCAGGAAAAATGAAAAATAATTAGTGTATTCATTTTTTGTGGTCATGATCATTGATCATAATTTTCCTTTATTGAAACTTTACTTTTTTTTCATCGTGGCGCATACAGAAAAAGCATACATAAAAAATATGCCTTAAATCTAAGGTTGGCTTATGACTAAAATTGTGATAGAGTTTTCCTTTCCATTTTCATGATTGGGAAAACTACACAAATGCTACTTTGAATCTTATTTTGTTCATTTTTTATTTGTTCCTCAAGTTAGAGCCAATTACATTTTTAGAGAACTTTTTCCGCGCTGCTTACTTATTTCATTGACAAAATGAACGAAGCTCTGATTGTGCGGGAAAAACTTTTGCTTTGATAAACTCCTAGTACTTTGTTGAAAATTCAAAAAAGAGTCAATTATCTATTTATTACTTCTTGTGAGATGTATCTAATATACTTTAACTTTTATACTCTCTTTTGAACTTTCAGCTGTTTCTCGCGTATATCCTATGTAGAAAACCAATTTTTATTTTTTTACAGTGAGCCCATTTTCTGTATTGTATTATAATATTCGTCAACACTTCGATTAGGTGACATGTTCTATTATTTTCTATATTTGGCAAAAATCTGACGTTATATTTCAATTATATATATGTAAATATATAATATTATAATTTTTGTTTCCCACGTAAAAAAGCTACATTATCCTGTAGGGGAAAGATCAATAGCGATAAAAAATAGCGATCGACCTTCCCTCGGCGCGAGTACATAGTTATGTCGTTATAATATTTTATTTAATATAATAAATATTTATCTGTCGAATTTCTTTGTAGAAATACTTGACATTTCTTCTTTGTTTATCATTCAATTTTGTTCATCTTTTATTTCTTTTCATTCTCTCTTTTTTCTTAAAACTAGGGAAATAACGTTTACAAGCATTTACAAAAGACTTATATCACAAATTTATAACTTTTTTTTCATTTCTTTTTTTTTTAATCTCTTTTTGCGAAAAGCATTATATTTATTTTAAAATCGTCGCTATAAATTGTGTTTTATACTAAATAAAATACCCGAAAATTGACTTATTTTAAAAGTAATCGATACTCTTTAACTTTTTTTTCAAAGATTAAATTTTTTTAGTTTCAATTACACATGCACACATGCTCGCATGATCAAAAATGCCTTCGATCAATGCGGGATTTACAATAATAAGCAGACCAATCAAGTTATGGAACCTTAAGTAAAAGCTTAAGTAAAATAAAAATGTTGACCGATTGTCATATACATAATAATTAAAAATGTAACAGATATTAAATGCATGCGTTAACCATTTAAGTACCAATAAAATCTCTAGAAGTTATTCTTTTTAACTCAATTTTTGCATCGAGAATAATCAACTTTCTTTTCTTGTTCGAACGCTCGAGCATACAAATATTTTTATGATAAAGTTAATAATACTATATATATGTAATATGAATATACATATATATAAATATATTTATTCAAGATAGACATATTTACACGTTTTGTTTTGTGAGAAAATGACAATGATGATAATGAAGGGTCGTTGTTAGAATCAGGGGGAATAAAGTGAAGAATCGGATATCTCTAATGCACTAAAAGCCGACGTACTAGATCGATTAGGGGGTCGATGATATTTTTTTCTTTTCTTTTTTTTAGTAATTCAAATCTTCTCCAAACTTAACGTCACACGAGAAAACGGTTTGTAACGCTCGTCGAACGAATCAGCACGTATTTATTATTTTTATCTACCCTAAGGAAAAAGGAATCGTACAAGGAGTATACAGTAAGGATTTTTAATTTTGTACACAATTATCTTTCTCTCTCACTCTTTCACGCTTTCTCACACTCTTGCTTTCATCTCTATCACTAATAACAATTCAGAGTGTTATTTTTTTTTATAGATATTGTCTCGGTGTTTTTTTTTGTCTATTTAAAAAATTACTACTGCACTCTGTGAATGTATCTAAGCTCTCTTTCTCTCTTTCACATTTGCTTAATTCGCTTCTGATTTTGTTTTTTCTATTCTTTATCATTGTGCGCGTTCACACTGTCGAATGGATGATTCTCAAGTTATAGGTGAAGGTTTTGCGCTGCTGCAGTGTTAGGACGACTAGACGTGCGTGATCATTATCATTATTATTAACTACGATGGAGCTGTTGTCGGAGGAGCTACTGTTGCTGCCCGTGCCGTCGTCGGAGATCGAAGTGAAATTTTACAATCTAGTACGTCGGACGAATATCTAGACGGCCGAGTCCTTGCCGACGAAGCCGGTTTTGGAGATGGAGCGCTTGCCGTCGAACGTCACCGAGGATTCGCGCACGCCGAGGCTGCCGTTGCCGTTGGTCATCACCGTCGGGCCGTTGGTCGTCGTCGTCGTTGTCGTGGTCGTGATGCCGCCATTGGCGCCGCCGTTTGTGTCGATGATCGACGTTATCATCTTCTCCTCTCGGAGCGGCTCCTTCTCGTCTCTGTGGGAAAAGAAGAAGAAAATCAACGTAAGTGGGTGAGGATCTACGGCGGGTTTTTTGTTTAATTCTTGTTATTTATTTTTTAAAATCAATGATGTGACGATATGATGATGACGATGTATTTATCATGTGAACATCCACTACGAGCTACAAAAACTCTCGTGATTATTAAAATCCTTAAATACAACGCCTAATTTACAGATTAAAGATGAAGTGAAACTAAAGCAATTAAGTGTATTTAATAAGTAGCAGTACGTAGAGCAAACAGAAAAGGAAAAAAAACGTGCGTCTATTAAAAGCTCTCAATTACGAGCGATGATGGAAAATAGATGAGTCGACAAATATTGGCAAATTATGTATATGAAATGTGACGTATGTATATCGCCGAATGAAAAAAAGAAATATCGTACGAAACTTTGTGATGTGCAGTTGAGTCATGAACGACTTATATTATTTGCTCGAATGAAAAAGGAACGAGTTTTGTCGCGCGCGTGACGTCGCGAATGAATTTCTCGTCGCGACGGCGACGAGCGAGACAGGCGCGATAGAAAATAGAGAGAGAGAGAGAAAAATAGAAAGACAGGCAGAGATGAATAGTAAATATAGTGATATACAAGAGCAAAAATTCCATGCACACGAGTTTCTTTTTATTTTATTTGCTAATTGCAATTACACTTTACGCTCAACGAGACAAAGCTGCTCAAAATTAAAAACAAAAAAATCAGTCATGCTGATGATCTTACATAAGCCAACGATGCGCCTCATGCTCACCGTTTGTATTTTATTAATAATATATTTTTCAAATTTTGGCACAACCGCAAATCAACTGATATATTCATCAAACTTTGAAGTAAGAAGAAATTAACGAAACAAAAAAATCAAAACTCAACGATAATAAAAGCTTCGGTGATTAATTTCTCTCTATTTCTTACATGGAGGTATGCTTGACCAGTGTTATGGTACTTTTTCCACTACCCGAATCTTGAATGGCCGTAACCCCGGCGACATTGGCCAATTTTTGGTCACAATACGGCAATGGGAAACGCCAACCGTAAAGACTACAAAATCAAATCAGATAGTATGTGCCACGAAAAATTTCCATAGAAACATAGAAGGTAAAGAGGATAAAAATAATTATAAAATTATAACAATAAAGGCACATGCCCCGAAAAACGAAAAATTATCAAATACCGAAAGAAAAATAATAAATCAAAAATATATGAAAAGGAAAAAAGATTTTGATTAAAGAGTTTTTTGACAATTGAACATACGTACAATATGGAGTTGAATGAAAGTAATAGTGTGAAAAAAAAAACAAAATGCAAAGGTACGTATTTTAATGCATTAAAATGTGCACGTGAATAAATCAAATGAAAATCCATGAGAACGGAAAAAGTATGTGTATGAATATGAAGTATTTATAATGTAATATATATGACACGATAGCAATCCAAACTTGCCAAAAGCACATACATATAATAATAGAGTGTCAAGAGAAGTGAAGAGAGCGCAAAAAATGAGGCAGCTTGAATTTTAATGAACATATTACAATGTATATACAAAAAAAATGCGTGTTGCTTTTTGCAAGTGAATGTCTTTCTGTTCGTGCATATTTTTGGTGGGTGGTTTATTTTTAGAGATATACATTTACATAATTAAATGATGATGAAGATGTATTTGATTTTTCAAATTCTGTCTCTGGCAGAAACGAAATGAAATTACGTTTCAGTACGTATATTGTGCATTTCTGACAGTGACAAAATTCTTTGTGATATTATATATTTTTAATGCATTTACAATGAGATATTAATGAACTTATATTTGTTTTGAATTAACAAATTATTACACTTTCAAAAAGAATCATGAGAGGAATTTCAATGCAACAAAATGAGCGACGCTTACCTTCCTAACTTGGCGTCCTCCTCGTCGATCGGTTTCCTACGCGACAGCTCGCAGAAGTAATAAATCAGACCTGTTGGCAACGGAAAATCGATTGATTTAATTGAACAAAAAAAATTTTAAATGTGATAACAATATCGCGCAATCGATGAATTAAAAACCGTGCATACCAGATTTGCAAGTGCAGCAGAGCACGGCATCGATGATGAGCAGCAGTATGAGAAGAATCGCCACGACGATGCCAATTATCGCCGAGCTCGATATCAGCGAGCCTTGATGATGCAGTACCGAAGCGTTGCCCGACGTACCTGATAAAACAAACACAATGAATCATTAGCACACGGCTCGACGAAAAATTAAATTCGATATTGCAAAAAAAAATGATCTCGACACATGCTCGAGAATCGTTAATCGATTTATGTATCATAAAATATGTAAAAATGGTTAGTGCGAGGCTATCACACGCGCTTCGAGACAATGTAAAAATAAAAAATAATGAAAAAAATTGATATATATGTTATGTAGTAAGTACGATGCTTGGTGGTGATGACGATGAGCACAATGGTACGTGAGATGAGAAGTGGGAGAATTTTCTCTCGAGTGTACTTGAGCGACAAAAAATAACAAACAGGACATCGACATTGACAGCTATTTTATTTGAACTCACACGTACGTAATAATACACTTAGGCGTATTTAGAGCTAAAAAAACGTACTGGTACTTGGTTTTCCGTTCTTATACATCACCAAACACGTACTCTCTCGAATTATTATACACAATGATGTGTCAGCGCGCGTGATTGTACAAATTTACGTAATACGAGATTATTTATGTCATTCGAGTGCAGAGAGCAGGAGGAGGAGAAACGCGAGAGAGGAGAGCGCAGTCGTTTCAATTTAAAAAAAAAAAAATAATGAATAAAAACTTAAAAAGAAGTATACGGGAGAAGAAAGTTTCGTTCGGTATACATACAAAAAACTAAACGGAAAACAATCAATTACTCCTTCGCGTAATATATAAAAGCACCATTGATTAAACGTATCTTCCCTTAAGCGCATAGTTTTTGCTGTTCTATTAGAAAACGAGCCAATCTATATGGGATAGTAATATAAAACTGCACCATGACTGAAGGCGCAAAAAGTTGTCTGAATTGAAGCAAAGGAAAAAAAGGCGAAAAAAGCAATAGAAACGCACATCGCACATATATACATTCAACTGCTTGCAGTTATACAGAGACTCGGCACACACACGCGCACACAGAGCACACTTAAAGCATTTCCCGACAGTTTGAAAGACCCGCAGACACAGAAAGAGAGAGAGAGAGAGAAGCGAGTGAATGAACGGCAAGTTTGAGAAAAGTAACGCAAAAGCTAGAGATTGTTAGTAGACTCCTATACAGATATATAAATAACGTGTATGTATAATGTGTATACGTGTGTTTAACTCTGGAGGAAAATAAAAGAGTGAGAGAAAGAGACTACTCTACTTAATTACACCCTTTTTCTTTTTCATTACGCCCCAGCAGCACAAGAGCCTAAAAAACGATTTCTCCGAGGCCAGTCATAAACACGAGTGAGAAATACAAGCGTTTTAATAGTTATACATGGCACATGAATTGTTAAATTATATAAAAAAAAACTAGTCATCAAATGCGTGGTGTTGTTATAATCAATGAACTCGATAAAAGATTAATCTAATAAAGGCTAAAGCTTGCTTGTTCAGTAAGTTGATTGTTCTTTGAATGTTTGATATTTACCCATTTTTTCACGCAGTTTATGTTTTATTTTTGTCATCGGATGCTCTCCGTGTGTAAGTTTGCGATATAGATTTTTTTTCTGCTATGTATTACATATAAAAATGGTATTGTATATGCGTGTGTTTTTTAATCAATGAACAACTCGGAGACGATCGAGGAAATCGAGTCCAATGCACCAGCGTCCATGTCGTGCTTGGAATCGACTTCCAAGCGCCACCCATTGCGTTATGTTTCAATGATACTGAAGTCGTATATTTTTTTTCTGATTACTTTTTCTTGTTACATCGTTTTTATTTTCTCTCTACTTTTACTCTGTCTTTTGTTTATATTTATCATCGTATTTACAATGTTTAATTCGTTTATATAAATGCCTCTCAAGTAAATTCATTCAAAATAGCGATGCACATTTATTAATCTTTTTTTTTTCTTTAATATTAACGCTACGTATAATATATTTACTCATCACTGCACATGCACAACGCACATTAAAATTGTATATATTATACTCCTATGTATTATAAAATAAACCGACGTGTTCATAATAAACTAAAGTTCAAACGCAATAATAGCAAAATATATAGGTATAGAGCCATACAGACACACAGACAAAATAGAGCCCCGAATGATTCGGACGCACGTGAAAATAAAGCAACGATATCAATTATGCAAAATAGAGCACGCGGAGGCCTCTATCTCTCTCCCTCTAACTCTCTTTGCCCCGATGCGTCTGGCGCTAATTAAAGAGAAAAAGAGCGCGAGAGAGAGACGGGTCTGACGTAATAAAATCAAACGGTAATATCGATTTTATTCGCCGAGTATCGCGACTGGCAGACACATAGAGCACAGACACACATAGTACAGAATATTGCCCGCGCGATTCGTATCTTCAAGTATTATTGCTCGACTGTAACGACAATACAAGAGCCCACTACTATAGGAAGCCCATAACAGACGCCAAGTGTCCATTGATTTCTTTTTTATATACCCGTCTGCTGGGACAAATCATACGGAGCTCTATTAAATGGATAGACTCGAATGTAATCGTTTGAAAGGCAAAAAAATTTACAGATCATGCATTTTACTTATGAAATATTATGAGATTATATCGCTGCTTTTTTTCCACGTAGCAAGCAAACATTGAGATTTCTTTTTTTTTACTTTCAACGATGAACTGAATAAAGAAAATAGACACACAATTAAAATTAATTTTTAGATTAAATAATAGAATAGTTAGACACAATAATGAGATACAACCCAGAAGGCGCATTTTTAGAGGTAACTTAAAATTATGAGGGAGAAAAATGTAATTACATTGTATTCATGATCTTGTACCTGCGATTAATAATTTTACTAGATCTACCAAATAATAATAATAGTAATTAATCGAAGACATTGTGGAATTTTATGACAATACGTATTTAATCTAAAAATACCTATACAACATTAAATTCTAGGCATTTGGCAATGTTTCAGGCATCAATCTCGATCGACATATTATGATTATTAAACGCGACTGTATACTTCGGTATATATTGTACGCGTAAAACGACAGAAAAAACGGAAGAGGATGAAAAAATTACGGAAACGTACCAGTACGTTAGTTCACTTATTTTTTTTTATTCTTTACTCCCGAGCAACTACTAAAACCTATTCGTATTCCATTTGCCTTTTTTTCATTCTCTCTTATAGCTCTTATACGGAATGTGTATACCATAAATCTCGAACAACGGCAAACCTAAAGTAATCGATGAATGGTAATTGAGTTTGCCTCTCTCCTCCCCCTCTCTCTCTATCGCGGAAAATGTAGAAAGAAAAAAAGGCGTCGAGAGTCTCTCTCTTGCAAAATATCTCCTACTCGCTCTAAGAGCAAATGAAATCGACTTTTCTTATTCTTATCGTTTTCTTTTTCTTTTTTTTTTAGGAAGTGAAGAGCGGGCAATATCACTCCCGCTGATCGGCAGTATTATGGATACAAGAGAAAACCTAATAATAGTCTTTTTATACATTCGTTGCACGTATGCATATCTAACTATTTATGTAAATGTGTACATAATATTGTCATCTTGTCTGGTGTATTGTGTAGGTGTATTTTTTTGTCACGCGTAAATGTATGTGTTTTCGTGTATTTATGTGTATCATAGTTTTCGCGTCTCAAATTTTTTAAAATGCTATAGATAAGATCGCAAGTAAGCTGCCGCTGGCGATCACCCAGGCGTTTAGCTGGACATTATTGGCTCCGCCATGTGTCATCCGCTCGTCCACTACAAAGCTCGCAGATTCTATAGGGATAAATGATACAAAAAAAGAAAACATGTAGCTCTCCCACATATAACAATTGAAATTTAGCTTACTTTTTTGTTTTCAACACCCGTAATAGCGAACGTTAGGGTTACGTTTGCACATTGATTAATCCGCGAATAAATAATAACAGTGAATAAAATTTTTAGGAAGAAAAAACCCAATAATAATAATAATAATAATAATAATAATAATAATAATAATAATAATAATAATAATAATAATAATAATAATAATAATAATAATAATAATAATAATAATAATAATAATAATAATAATAATAATAATAATAATAATAATAAAAAAAAGTGTTGCAATGAAGCGAGAAACATTTCACAAGAAAAACTAACCTCTGGTCGTTTTGATGGTCATGTTGGACGCTTGGCCCAGTCCAAGGATATTGTGCGCCCTGACGGTGATCTTGTAGAACGTGTCCGGATAGAGATTGCTGATCCACGTGTCCTGCTTGCCCTCCTGCTTGTTCTGGCAGGTGTTGTCCTGCACCTCCCAGTGATTGCCCGTGTACTTCTTGGCCTCGCACCACTTGATGTCGTAGTAATCGATGCGCTCGCCGTTGTCCGGCGCCGCCGACCACTTGAGATTGTACCTGTCGGGGAAGTGCGACACGAGATAGTCGCGCTCGGGCGTCGGCAGGAAGCGCACCGGCCCGGGAACGTCGCGGCTCAGCGTGCCGAGATGCATCACCTTGGCCCAGTTGCCGCGGCCCGCGTCGTTCGTCGCGGCGAAGCGGAAATCGTACATGGTCTGCGGCTGGAGATCCTCCACAACGTAGCGGCCCTGCTGTCCGATCACGGCCCAGGTGCGATTCAGGGCCGTCTGCCAGGACGTGTCCTGCCTGCGATACTGCACCGTGAGCGTGCGTATGGGCAGATCCTGGGGCGCGACGGGCGGCACGATCTCGAAGGTCACGGTGGTGGCGGTGGCGCCCTTCTCGATGACCTGCTGCACGTCCGCGGGCTTGGGCGCCTCGCGCAGCTCGATCGTGTGCTGCGCCTCGCCGTGCTTGTTCACGGCGATGCACTTGTAGAGGGCGTAGAGGCGACGATCGCGCGGCGTCACGGTGATGGTGGACACGGGGCCGTTGCCCAGCACGACGATGTTGGGATCGCGCTCGACGCTCACGTCGCCGTAATAGGTCCAGCGAATCGTGGCGTTGGGTATGCTCTCGGCGATGCAGGTCAGATTGATGGGCAGCTGGTCCCACGAGTAGTAGGTGCGATTGGTCATCGAGGCGAACGAGGGCTTGAACTCGGTGGTGAGGTGGCCGTTCTTGATGGCGACGCCGCCCTTGTTGGTGGCGATGCACTCGTACATGCCGTCGTTGGATCGCAGGGTCTGGTCGATGATGAGCTCGCCGAGGGTCTCGCCCTTCTGCTCGTCGGCCTGGTTGCGCAGCACGATGCGGTCGTCGTCGGGCTGGGCGCCCATGATGTAGGGCCTGTCGGCGGTGTGCTTGCGGAAAGTGATGCTAGGCGGCGGCCTGCCGAAGGCGCGACACGCCAGGGTGGCCTGCTCGCCCTCGGCCACCGTCTGATTCAGGAACTCCATGATCTTGGGCTTGACGATGACCGTCACCTGTATGGTGATGCTGTCCATGCCGGCGAGATTGGTCGCGGTGCACTGGTACTCGCCCGTGTCCTCGCGGCGCACATTGGTGATGGTGAGCACGCCCGTGTCCTCGTTCACGCCGAAGCGATCGGTTATGGCGAGATTCTCCTTGGTCAGGCTCTTGATCCAGGAGAACTTGGGCGGCGGCTTGCCGATGGCCTTGCAGATGATGTTGGCGTTCTCGCCCTCGGTGATCTCCACGTTCGTGTCGTACTCCTCGATCTTGGGCCGAGTGTGCACCTCCACGCGGATGGTGCGCTCCTGCAGCTCGCCGGTCTGGGGCACGGAGGCGCGACACGTGTAGATGCCGTCGTCGCTCTCCTTCACGTTCTTGATGCGCAGCGCGTGCGTCTCGATGACGTAGTGATCGTTGGTGCGTATCACCTCGCCGTTGTACAGCCAGTCGACGGTGGGCGACGGCCTGGCGCGCACCTGACACCTGATGGCGAAGTCCTCGCCGAGGATCGGGTACTGGTTCTCCGGGGCGTTGTCCCAGGTAATGGCGACTGTTCGGAACGGAACGAAAAAAAAATTAGTTTACGCGAATTGAATTAAAAGAAAGAAAAAAGGCAATAGACCCACCTATGGTCTCAATGGTAACCGTCTTGGTGAGCAGTTGAGTGTTGGCGTACATGGCGCGACAGATGTACTTGCCGGCCTGCTCCTCCTTCAACGAGTTGAAGAACAGCGACAGGCTGTTGTCCTGATGGATCTCGGTGTACATCGACGGCTTCGAGTAGCCTTGAGCGGCGCTGTAGAAGCAAAAAAATAACACATTTTTACGTTAGAGATCGAAAATAGAGGTAAAAAATTAACACGCGATCATCATATCATAAGTCTACCATAACTCGTTCTATCGTAAACATAACAAATGAATAAATTCTGCCCACTATGATGTTTAATTTTGTAACACTCTATGAGTATATAAAAGAGAACAGGAAAAAAAGATGGAGAAAATTAGTCGTAAGTCTGGCCTTTTCGCGCATGCATTCGTCTATAATTGCGAATGACGCGTGTGAGTTTTGGAATGATGATAGGGGGCAAACGTCGATGAACTATAATATATAATATATACAAAAACAACGTGAGTCGAGGAGAGTCGATGACAGGACAGCTATCAGCAGCAGAGGCATGGGAGAAAATAAAACGCATGGCCGCAGACACGATGATGACTCGTCGACGTATGTATTGACGCGCGGCGAGAACAATTAATTTAGCTCTCGCTGCTTAATTGATTTCTATCAAAAACGATGCAGAAAACAAAAAACATATAAAAAAAAAAAGATCGCTAAATTTGCGAGGAACGACGTTTGCTATACATATAACTGCATTATCATTCTCGTGCTGTTGTTGCAGTCGAAACATGCGCATTCTCGATATACAGCGTATACGTACACATGCTGTACGCGGGAGCAAATTAACAAGGTATTTTCCATGCAGCAAAGGGAACAAATCGACTTGTTAAAAATGAAACGATACATGAATACGAAACAAGTGCACAGCCCTGCCTCGCTTGTATCCTATATGTACCACCGCCGCCGCGCGTACTGCATATACAACATACGTACGTGGGAGGCGATAAAAAAAAACTAATAATGAAGTGCCCTCTATACTCCTCGCGCGCGTGTGCGTGTGTGTGCTTGCGACATCACAATGCACAGAGAGAAAGAGAGACTCCCTCCTCCCTCGTATTTGTGCGGGCAGCAGAAAAAAAAAATTGGCAGTAATAATCTCTGAATACATGCGTGAAAGTATTATGGGAGGCGGACGAAAACAAAAAAAGAAGAAACGACAAAAAATCAAGAGGGAAAATACACATGTGCGCGTGAAAAGGAGAAAAAATTCACGGGCACTCGCTGTAATACGCACGCAGCACACAATGGAAACGCTTGTGTGTCTGTGTATACATATGCAAGGGCATGCACGAATCGTATATATATATACTCTCAACGGTATACAACTTGAGAAAAAAAAAATGATGCTCAACGACAACGACAAAAAACAGCAAAACAAGAAAACCCAGCAAACGAACAAACATCTGATACAGTAAAGATTTTTTTTTTCAAATCTGTAAAAACAAGAGATGAGGGTAGGTAGGTAGGTTGTAAGGTGGTTGACGATCATGAAAATCTCAGGGCTTAATATTATAAATACTCGCCTGTCGAGCGGCATGACGTAAAGTCTGTGTGTGAGTGCAGATATAAAAAACAAAGACAAAAACAGCCAGATATAATTTTCATGTATTATATCCTTTCTTTTTTTTTGTTAAATGTATAAAAATATGTTTAAAATATTCATATAATATTATTGATTTCAAACTTCCAAGTGTAAATTTGTGCGGTATACTCTGTGTATCATATAATAATAATAATTAAAATAATTATTGATTTTTCGTATTGTATATGTACATTTTTCACCAAGTGTAATAATTACGAAAAAACACATGCATTATACGTGAAAGAGAATACGGCGCACACTTTTCACAATTTCAGTTGCACGTGTGTGTGTGTGTGTGCTCGTATATACTCCATTATATACACAAAAGTCTGCGCACGGTAAATACAATTTTTGTTTTTTTTTTCGATATACAGCGCGACAAATTCGATATAGTATATACGCAGAAGTGAGTAGGCAAAGAAAAAAAATTGGTAGAGAAGAAAATACGTCGCGTATGCGTATGCGAGAAATGTACGTACCTCAGAACGTCGACGGGCCGATTCGACGGATCGAGCCATTGTATGTCGCTGATGAGCTTGGTGTCCGCCACCTGGGGCTTGCAAGTCAGCAGAATGCTCGAGCCGACGGCTTTGGTCAGCACCTCGCCGTTCGGCAATATCTCCAAGGTGTTTCTGTCCTGGGCTCTGGCCTCGACTGCAAACATGAAACAACAAAAATGTCAAAGTTAGTTTACGATTTGATAAAAAAATTCTATAAGGAAAAAAGCACGTATTATATATTTTACGCGTATTATCGCAGCTAGCTCGCGTTACAATGGGTGCAAGGCGCGCGTATACAGTGTTGAATGTGACACGCTAACTGTAAGCACATAATATCGCGTTCAGCAGAATTAGCGAGAAATCAGAAGCACAACACGCGGTTCGGTGCAAAATATTTCTCTCTCCTTCTTTTTCCTCTATTTTTTTTTCTCTCTATATTCCTTGTCGCAATACACGTCACCGATATTCACTTCTCCCAGCGGAGAGAAAATTGATCAAACATCCGGCGCGTTGAAATATTAGGTATAACACGGCTCGGCACACACAATATACTCCAGCAGCTCTCAAACTCACTGATGCTGTAGTGTGAGAGAGAGAGAGAGAGAGGTGCAAAATTGAAGGTGCCGGAATAATTAAAGCCGAGCTTCAAGCTCAAGCGCGTGCACGTATTTGCGGCGCGGCGACGGCGGTGGCGCTCAACAGGTGCACAAAATCGCGCGGGCGCACATAGTACAGTACAGCAGGCATCGCTATGTACATATATATATATTGGAATATACACACAGGTATTTCGTGTGCCCGAGCCAAACGTCGTCACGTGAATCTCGTTGTTGTTTTTTTTTTTTTTTGGCTGGCTATGTTTTATTTATTTTTTCACGGGAGAATTGAAAAATGGGCGTCAATTCGAGGAATCTATCCACGCGCGTGTATAGTGTATACACAGAGTTACGCAAGCACACACACTCGCAGACCCATAAGAGAGTCTGAGAGCGGAGTTAATGGGCTCTCTGCGGGGCTAACGTCTTAATCTCGAGGCTTTTTCGGCGAGTCTACATCTCTATATATACACACACACGTCAAAGGTTTTGCCTCGCTTGAAATTTCTAAATTTCCTCCGACGTTTAATAGTTCGTCGAGACTATAGACATATTATACGACGAAACTCCATAAACACTCAAACTTCATTAAATAGTCCGTATGTGTGTGTGTGTGTGTGTGTGTATAACGTAGACCTACCGGTACATCATATTATAATTTCGCAGGACGCGCGCATGAATATTAATTTATAAACTGCAAAACTTTGTAAATCATCCGCTAAAAGTACGCCGCACTACTACTATTACTCGGCCCTAGTGCTGCATCGATCTCTCCCTTAACTCGTGTTAGCTCGGAGCAGCAGCAGCAGCCCATGACCGGAAGTTACGAATTAAGCTTTGTAAATTAAATCGAACTCTAGCTCGCCCGCGCGTCTGGTCAAGTGTGTTACAAGCTCGAAGTTACCATCGCCATCGCCGCCACCACCACGTGTCTGTGCTGCACCAATTAGAACCTGTTTGTGCCGTAATGTGCTTATACATGCATATACACAACACACATATATACGTGTAATTAGTCATATGGCTTATAAGTCAGACTAGCTGCTGCTGCTGCTGCTACATAACTCGCACTACTGGACTCTTCCGCGTAATGCAGCCAACGTGGGAAAGAGCCTTTTGTTCGCACGCCTTTTTTCGCACTCGTGCGTGTGTGCACGCGGAGTGTGTTTGTCGCCTCTCTCACTCTTCCTCTCGTTCTGACACGCACATAAAAAAGTGAGGATTTTTTTCAAGCTTCATTTTTTCCCTTTTTTTGTGCTTGCCTTCCTTTTCTTTTTTTTTTTTTAATTTTTTCCGTCGCATACGTGCGTAGACGCGTTGTTTTGTGCGTGTACCGGTACATATCGCCAACAAAAGAACTGGTATACATGTGGCAGCAGCTCGAGAACCGCAATCTTTTGAAGCTAATTAAAGCGAATCGTTAGTTCAA